>PVKB01006773.1:0-52019 GCA_004027205.1 Ctenodactylus gundi
GGAGGGGACAGTGCTCACGTGGCAATTCGGTCTACAGTGCAGGCTGCACCCAGCAGAACACTGTGGGGGGGTCAGGGGGACGCTTCAGAGCTGGGGGTTCTGTGTTGCAGGCTCCGTCTTCCCTGAGTCAGCCTCTCTGTGCCTCGTTCTCAGGGTGCAAGGCGTAGCGAGTGGGATGTGCCGGTGGGTGTGAAGGGTGGGCACAGGTCCCATGTGTAGCAGGCACCAAGGTGCGAGTGTGGACAAGACCACTAAGAAATTCATGTATCTTTCCTGCAGGTGTATTAAAGATTTTACGTAAAAAACAGTACATTACAGACAGAGAATTATATATAAGAAACCATTACTATGTTCCACATCAGTTTGATAACTAATTGAAAAATACATGAGCATACCAAACACACTAAAATTATGCCTTTGGATGCAATATAGAAAAAAAAAAAGAAGAATAAGAAATGAACTTTCAGCACAGTCCTGAGTCTCCTCGGAAGGCTGCGTTCCTCCCTGGCAGACAGTGACGGGACTGGAATTCCTTTGAGGTGTCTGTGTGGGATTCTGGGGTTGGGGCCGGCCTATTCCTTCCTGTCCCACCATATACTGGAAGCCCAGAGACACTCTGACCTTTACCTGACAGCGCATGACTTGGAGAGGTTTTCCGTGTATAGTGTCAGACACACCATCACCCAAGGACGTATTTTATCCGGCAATTTACCGAGTCTCACAAAATCGCTTCTCCAAATGGCCACAGTGCTTGATGAAGGGTAGGGTAGGTGGGGGGCGTGGCAGGGCTGAGGCAAATCAACTGTGACTCGGCAGGTGGGCCACCACAGAGTCAGAGGGTCTTGTGGGTCTTGTTGAGGGAAAGCAGGTTGGAAACAGCGTCGCGGCTGTTATGGTTTGGATGCAGAGTATCTCCCAGAAGCTTCAGGTACTTGGATGTGTGGCGCACCTGTGGGCCCGTGTGCTGTGGGAGGCGGAGCCTGGTCAGGAGCGGTGGGTCGGGCGTGTGGTAGGCTGTGGCAGTGTGACACAGTTTTGGGCACGTGAGCCAGAGAGGGCGGATTGCCGGGACTTCACCTGGAAGCGGTGGAACACTGAGGCTTGGCCTGGAAGGGATGGAGCCGGGGTCACGGCCTGGAAGGGTGCTTGCTGGTTCTGCCCTCCTCGCTCTCTTGGCTGCTTGTCTGCCGGGAGGTGGGCAGCTGCCTGCCTGGCCTCCGCCGTGTGGTCCTCCCACTGCTGGCCGCCCACGAGCGGACTGAGACCTTCTGAGACTGTGAACCGAGACAAATCTTTTCTCCTTTGAGTTGCAGATGTCGGGGATTCTGCCGCAGCCACAGGAATCGTTTCCATATACGAAGACATGGTCACAACGTACGATGAATGACTAAATGAAAGATTCGCTATAGTTAAAGACACATTGCTGTTAACTCACCTCGGGATATGGAAAGCACGCCTCCTTGTTTCCAATATGTTTATCCCTCTGTCCTAGTAGCCTGTTTCTACTGTAAGTCTTTTTTTAACTTACGCGTCCACCACATCTTTGGTCATTGCTCGTGTTCACCAAGATCCACAAAGTTGGGCTTATCATGCACACTGGACTTGTTCGCTTTTGAAAAATTAAGGTGATGAATTCAGTTTATTTCCAAATCCTTTTGTGGTTTCCAGGAGTCTGAGTTTTGAACATCATTGTGAGGATTCTTTTGCTGGGTTGCCGTAATTTGTCCATGTGATTCCTTACTCGGGAGTGTGTGGGACGTCTTTGAATGTACACTGTTCCATACAACACACTTCTACACACTTGTCAATAAGGCCGTCATTGGACTTCCCAGTTTCTCAAGGTAAATTTCTAGAAGGGGGTTAGTGGTCGAGAGACACGGACCTTGGCGGTTGAGCGTGTGCTGATCTCTCTGCGTCTCTGCTTTGCGTTGTCATAATGCCAACCCCACATGGCCTCTGAGGAGATTTCATGAAGGTTTGTGACTTCGGCAAACCACATGATAGGGTACTACCAGGGCCCCTGAGCACTAGCAGTGGCATTTTTCTCAGACCAAGATGGCGGATCTTTCAATTTTGTGTGCTTTTACCTGCCCAACCACTAGACAGAGGAGGGAGGAGCAGCCGTGTTGACCGGCTGGGCCCTGAGCCACTGCTGTGGATCTTACCGGAAGGTCGCGCATCCTGCCGACAGGGGAAGGCGGGCAGCGCCTGCGATTTAGAGATTTGAACTCTCCCTCCACGGACTTCCGGTACTTCCGGTGCGCTGTCTCTACCTGGGTGTGCAGAAGTTACCTTGTTTTGCAAAAAGATCATGGAGGCCTCGCGTGTCTGTCCTCGGCACCTCCCACGTGTGGCCCTTGTTAGGACAAGCGACTTCTTGTGACCTCCTGCGACCGCTTCTCACAGTACCACTTGCCTAAGTCTGCCCGCCGCAGGGGCAGCGCCGACCTGCTACCCGCAGCGCGGACAGCCGGGCCTTCAGCCCTTTCTCCTTCCAGGAAGCTGCTGGCTCTCCGTCCGGGCCCCGCTTGTTGCTAGGTGCTTTCTGACCAGCCTTCCCTGGGATGCGGCCGCGCAGGGGCAGCAAACTCCTGCCTGCGTCCTCCCCCGCACCTGGGGTTCAGAGCTGCTCCAGGAAGTCGGGTCCTGGTCTGGTGGCGCTGAGGAGGAGGAGTCAGGACTAAGAAACGCGGGGTTTTGCTTTGCTATGAAGACTTCAACATCTTGAGTCTGACCTAGCACACAGATTTACCCCAAGACGGCACGCTGCACCACATGGAGCAGCCTGGGATGTGGCCCAGGGCTGAGGCCAGTGCACAGGTTCCATGCGGGCAGCGTGCCCTACACAGGCCGTGAGGGAGTGCAGCGGCAGAGTGGGGTCCCGAAAGCCAGCCCCAGGACCAGGGTCGCTGGCCACTGGCGTCCCAGGCAGAGCAGGCTGCACTTCGTGACAAGGAGACAAGGGAAGGCCCGGAGGGTGGACGCAGGCGGAGTGCCGGTGCACCGGGACCTCACGGGCCCACCAGGAGAAGCTCATCCTGCCGTTAATTTGCGCATAGCAGAGATTGATTTTCCATGGCTAATCCAAATTTATGGCTCATCCGGTGATATTTAAAGGACCCAATGGAGCATTTAATAGCCAGACATTTTACCTCATTAGTCCTCACTTGACCTGGTGACCCTGACGCAAATGCGGGCCGCCCTCCCTCCTCCCCTCGGAGGGTCCGGGCCGTGGCCGGGGGCTGGCATCCCGGCGGCGGGCACTGCCGGGGGAAGTTAGGCGCTTTGCTCTCCTACACAGTCTGCACAGTCTCTGTACACGGGGAAGATTGTCCCGGGGATGATGTGCCCACGCGGGTGGGGCTAGGACTGAAATAGAGACTTCAGGGCGATCCCAGGGCTAAGGTTCATTCGGCTCAGCACAGTTATGGGACACGCAGCGGCTGGCCGCTGTGGCTGGTGCTTGGGTTGGGTCGGAACCTGCCCGGAGCCTGAGTCAGCCAGGCGGGAGGGAGGCGGCAGAGCCCGGCTGGGGGTCTGCACACACATCCGAAGCTTTATCTCTCCACAGCCTTCAGTGGGCGAGTTCTGAGGAGTGGCCGACGGTGTGCAGGGCGACACTCTCCCTCCCCACCCCCATGCGGGGCCCTGAACAGAGGACAGGGAGCACGGGAGGGGCCGAGCTAGTGAGGGAGGCACGGCCTCTTCCCGGGCACGTCCCCGTGCCCGCCCTTCCGGCCGGCCCCACTGCCCAACAGCACGGGAAGCCGACGGTCGAACCTGCTGTTACAATCAACCCTCAGATCCATCTCCGGGAGTTCGGGGACATTCCAGATCCAAACCTTGACACCCACTGCCCCAACAAGGATGCTGTGCAGCGTGGAGAAAGACAGGACCGGACCCCAAAGGGCAGTGAGTGGCCCAGAGGGGCGGAGCGCCCGGTGCTGGCAGCCGGGGCTCACTTCAAATCCCCGAGGGAAGCACAGTGCTGTGCAGTGCTGACAGGCGCTGGGCAAGGTACAAGGCCAAAGCGACCCCTGGCTTCACGGCCGACGGTGCTACAGCCTCTCGGCACCGCTTGGGGAGCCGGGAGCTCGGGCTGCCGAGCTGGAAAGCAGGTGCCGAGCGCCGGCACGGAGCAGGGAGCGATGCCGCGACAGTCAGTGTCGGGGCGGATCTCCAGGGCGCTGTCACAGCAAGGCGTGTCGTCTAGCACACACTTGGGCCTGTGGTTTCCAGCGGCCGCTCTGCTCTGAACGCGCACCCGCTGCCGGGCCTCCGGCTTAGAGCGGTGCGCGGGCGGCTCTTCCTGTCCAGGAGGCGCCGGGAGCACGTGCCAAGGGTGCTGGGCCCCAGGACCCCGGAACCGCTCCTGTCGCGAGGTGCCAGCGCCCGCCCAGCGCTGGTGCTTGGTCTCCCCTTTTCCGAAATCCCTGTTTCCCAGCTGCCCACCCCAGGGACCTTGTCTGTCCTCAGGGACAATTCCGCCCTGAAGGAAATCCGGCCGCACGCTTCGCAAACGCTTGTTTTCTGCTGTGAAGTGTTACGTGGAGGAGAAGAGGAGGAGGAAGGCAGCGCCGGTCACAAGCAGGGCGGGAGGAGGACCGCACACCGTGTCCCCAGCACGCCACCCGCCGGGATCCAAACAGCGAGCGCACACGCAGGGCGTAGGCGCCGCCCGTGCCCCGGCAGCCGCTCCGTCGGGCGCTCTGTCTCCTCCTCGACACCGGCCGAAGCTGGCAGAGCGCAGCACCTGCCTTTTCTCATACGATTCGCTCGAAATCAGGGACGTTTCCGTGTGCTTTGCTCCCTGCCCTACCGCCATTCCGCCGCCGAGGAAGGGGGCCGCCCGTGCTGCCCGCCTGGAGGGTGCCTCCGCGTCTGGTTAGCGGGACCCTGCGCTTGTGCCACCTGTGGCCACGGAAGCAGCCCGACCCCGGACCCGCGCCGTCCAAGGCTACACGGGGTGCTGGATGTCTGAAATCATCCCGGACTGCAATGGAGGCCTCTCACCCAGGTGTGCTGTGTGCACGAGCATGTGCATGTGTGGTGAGTGTGTGTGTGAATGGGAGTGAGTGGGCAGTCAGCATGTGCATTAGCATGTAAGCGTGTATGTGCGTGGTATGTGCATGTGCATATGGACATGAGTGAGTGTGGGAGGAAACATGTATATGAGTGTATAATCATGTGTGTGAGCAGGTGTGCACATGAACGTGTGTGCATGGTATATGCGTGTGTGTGAATATGGACATGAATATGTGAGTGTGGGGGGCGCATTGCAGAAGTGTATAAACGGGTGTGAGCATGTGTGCATATGAGCCTGTGTGTATTTCATGTGCATGTGTGTGTCATGTGTGTGTTTGTGAGCATGTGCCTATGAACAGGAGTATGTGAGTGAGGGGGAAGCACATGCACACAAGTGTGTAAGCATGTGTGAACATATGTGTACATGTGTACATGACAGACTGTGTGGTGTGTGCATGTGTGTGAACGTGAGTGGCGAGTGTATCTAAGCGCGTGAGTGTGTGCACGCATGTGGTCACTCTGACACGTGCACAGCCACGAGGCCCCTTTCACATAGCTTCCACACTGCAGGAGCTCCGGTTCCCAGGTTTCCGTGACCCCCTGAGGTGCCCCTGGCCAAGCAGCACCGGGATCTGCTTTCTGCCCTCCAAGGCCGTGAGCTGAGCCCGCGGAGCTGGGCGGGGAGACATGTGGCCCGTGCTTGGTGCATTTTTCGGTGATTCTCACTTGGAATTCCGCCTTGGTCAGTCAGAGGACCCAGGGTCTCCTGAGGTTTGGGGTGCGGTGTCTTGTGTGTCATTTTCTAACTTGTCTGCAGACCTCAATGTGATCTCAGCCAAGCATGTTTAAAGAAACAGCCCGTGCTGCTCCAGGTGTTGGCTAAGCACATCAGCGACTGGTCACATGCCCAGCCCTGCGGTTCCCCTCAGGCTGCCTGCACAGGCTGCTCCTCGAGGGGACACAGACTGCGCTTCCCTCCCTGGGTCTGGGTTGGCATTTTGAGCACCTCTGACAACATTGGTGTCAGTGCCGGGTCTGACCTGCACAGGGCCTGACAGTTTCTGCCTTTTCTGTCTAAGGAGTAATAGTCCCGCTACTTTGAATCCACCATGCTATAAGAAAGCCTGGGTACCACATGGAAGAGAGAGAGAGAGAGAGAGAGAGAGAGAGAGAGAGAGAGAGAGAGAGAGAGAGAGAGAGAGGCAGAGAGGCAGAGAGGCAGAGAGGAACAGCAGAACAGCTGTTTCCGCCATCATCTTAGTGAGATGGGGCCGAGGAGAGGGTGGTCACACTGATGGACGCTTCAGCCCAGGGGAGGCACGGGGCCGAGCCCAGCCGAGAGCCGAGTGAACCCACCAGGGGCTGGAGGACAGTGCGGTGTAGCAGCAGCAACCTCGCTTTAAAAGCGTTACGTAATTTAACAGACCTGTCAGCCAACCCGTGAGGTGTGATCCGCTCCCTGCGTCTTGCAGGGGAGGAAACTCGGGTTTTGAGAATCGTGTGAGGTGCCCCATGTCACAAGCTGGTGACTGGCAGCGACGGCACGTGCGCTCGGGCTGCCCGATTCTGAAGCCTTGTCACCACGTGATCGCAGCATGCTGGTGCCGTCCTGAGGGGCGTGTCCGTGCTGGGGCGCCAGGGCCTTTGTTCAAGGGAGGCCTGCCAGAAGCCCCCGGTGGGCAGATGAGCACCGTTCCTTCCACGCCCCTCTGAAGGAAGCCCCCACACAGGGCGGGGGAGCCCCACGTCTGGGAACAGCAGCTGCCCAGAAGGTCACAGCACAGGGACAGCTGGCGTGTTAGTTACCTCCTCATTCCCAGGTGGCCGTACCCGACCCCTGCCACTCAAGGGAGGAAAGGTCGATTTTAGCTCACGGTTTAGAAGCTCTGGGTCCATTCAGGGGCAGCTGACAACGGCCGAGGCACATGGTGCAGGCGTGGCTGGAGCAGAGCTGTCAGGGCATGGTGGCAGGGAGCAGGGGGAGAGAGCAAGAACGGAACTAACGTTCACCCCTCCAGTCACGCACTCGTGACGTGATGTGCCCTTTCTGGACCAAGCCCCAGTGACCCACCTCGCGCAGGTCAAGCCCCCAGTGTCCTCCACTTCCAGCCAGGCCCCACCTCTAAACAGCACACGTAAGCTACATCCCACAGCCCCCAGATATGCGAGGTTCTGAGGGGTCCAAGCCACAACAGCGCGGAGGGAGCCCCGTGTTGAGCAGGAGCTGGCTAGCTCCTCAGCAGCCCGGGGAGACCGTGAGAATGTCTGTGCGTCACACCGAGGACACCAAGATGCAGCAGGGGGGCAGACTTGGCACTCTCTGGGGGCTCATCCGCCTCCGGCTGTCAGCTCTGGTCTCCAGGGTCCCCTCCAGCTGCAGCAGGGCTAGTGAGGGACATTTTGGGGCATTTCCATCTGTGACCCCCCAGGATGCCAGTGGAACACCGCACTGGGGAGGACCAGCCTTCCTGTCTGCCCCCCGAGGCCTGGCCGGTCTGGGGTGGGTGGGCGGGGGCGGCCTGCTGTGCCCGGGAGCCGGTGGACGCGCTGCTCCCCACGTGCGGGACCGCCTGGCTCTCTGCCTGCTGGGCAGGAAGGGCACGCGTGCCAGGCGGGCTTAGGGATTCACACACACGGCTGCTCCTCTCTTTTCTGCCAAGTGATCACAGCGTCTGGTTTGCTCCGCGGTTGTCTCTTCGTTGGAGAGGACAAGTCCTGCCCCACGCGTGTGCTGGGAGGGCGGCTACGGGAGCAGGAGGCTGAGACGCTTGTTCAGTAACTTTGTCTAGAGCAGAGCAGTGGCAAGCCCGATTCTGCCCCTCGGAAACACCTTCAGCAGCTTCAACCCCCTTCAAACACTTGTGAAGCTCTGGAGTCACCTGTCACACCTGTGCGTGGGGTGGTGGCTCCAGGACCCGCCATGCTAAGATCCTCCCACCGCTGTGTTACGACGACCTGCCCACCAGTCCGAGGGCTACGCTGAGGAAGATCCTGTGTGCTAGCCAGGCGAGCGGATGACGGGCTTCACTGCATCGAGTGGGTGCTTGCTGTGAGCCTGGGGCCTGGGCAGGCGGCGGGGCCACAGAGGGTGGGCTTCGGAGGGTCGTATTCTTGCACGTACTTGGGACTGCAAGCTCAGATAAACCTCTTGTGTCAGTTGCTGTGTCCCAGTGACCAGAAAGTGGCCAAGGCGCCGGTCATCACGCAGAGCAAGGCTCGGGGCGGCTAGGTAGGCCAGCGCTCGCCCTGAGATAAAAATGGAGAAGTGTGGGAGAAAGGGCAGCACGCTGGGACCGGGGTCAGAGGGTGACCTTGGCAGGCTCGGCGCGCTCCCCGAGCCTCAGTTTCCTCACCCGAGAGAGGGAACAGAGGAGCGGGCTGACGGGGCAGGCGCAGGCGCAGGCGAGTTTCCAGGAGACACTGCGTCCGCCCGTGGTGGCACCGCAGGCGCGCCCGATCTCTCCGCTCGGGCTGTCTCCTCACCACCTTTGGGCCTTTCCTGGGTCTGGGTTCATTCTACGATGCTCGTCTGTAAGGGCAGGAAGTGTGTCCCGAGGGAGGCTCCGGATCTTCCCGCTGGGGCCGGGAGGCAGAGCGGGGGGCCGGGCTCAGGCCGCGCTGCTGTTTCCTGGCAAACCCTGCTTCTGAGGGCGTTCCTCCTTGGTGCCAGAGCGTGGTGGGGATGTGCTGGGTTGTCCTGAAAGGCAGCGCTGGCTGAATGGCACTGTTGTCCACGTCTCCTGCCGCAGCTCAGCAGAGGGTGGTCAGCGGTGCCCATGGGAGGAGGCGTTTCCTAGCAGGCCCTTCTTCCTGAGTGCAGGAGACTGTCTCAGCCAGCAAACCAGGGGACAGGGCGCGTCAGGGTGGGAGCCTCTTCAGGGCCCCTCCTAACCTCTCACATCACGGAGGTCGCGTATGCCCTCAAGGAAGGGATTAGGCCAGAGGACCAGGAGAGGACGGGTGGAGCCAAGGGCCGGGGTCAGCTTGCACATGGCCAGCCCCACGTTATTCTCGTCAGCAGAAAGCGGCCAAAGCTCCAGGCCCACGCGCTCAGTCACGCCGCCTGGTTGCCAAGCTGCCTACCGGCACGGCTAAGTCCTGGGCTCTGCCCCACCTCTCACCCCCCGTTCAGCAAGGTGCATGGCAGAGGTGTCTCCGGGGGAGGGAGGTGTCTCCAGAGACAGCAGGGGCCCAGAAGAGCCAAGGGACGCCACCCAGTTCTGGGACACAAGCGGAGGAGCAGAGATTCGGGCAGAAGGTAAGCGAAGAGCCAGGCATCTTGACAGGTGGGGGACGGGAGGCACCGGAGACACGAAGCATCAGGGGGGGACACGGTGGAGACAGGTCCAAAGCCTGGCAGAAGGGCCGTGGAAAACAGCAGCTGGCTTCCGTGACACAGCAAAGAGATGGCCTTGCAGACGGCTGGGACAGCAGACTGACTTGGTACCCACGTAGGCGGGACAGACACCTGTCCTAGAGCCCCGCTCTCACCAGCCGGGACTCATCTCAGAGGCGGGGGTGGTCAGTAGCTCTGGGCACTGCAGGAGGTGGGCAAGCAGACGGCTGGCCTCTGGGCTGGGCACCAGGGCCTGCCTCCCCGGGGGGAGCGAAGCAGCCTCCGGGTAGCGGGTGATGGGGAGAGTTGAGAAACCGTGGCCGAGAGATCTAAGGGCTGGGGCCTGCTCTCCTGGCTTGACTTTGCCGTGGGAACCATGGGTGGGGGCGGAAGGCAGGGCCCTCGGGAGCTCCTGGTGGCCGAGGGGGAGGCCAGAGCTGCTGGCTTCCCCTCCCACTTCCGGTCTTCAGCCTATTTTTCGGAGATACGTGGTGTGGTTAAACGTCCCATCCTCATGAAGAGTTGAACCTTGAAATCTTGAACTTTATTCTCAGCGGGGCCAGGGCCCGGGTGACCATCACGTAAGTGATTCCATGCCACAGGGAGCCTGGGTGAGGGCTTTCATGTTCAAAGGACACGGTCCATTGAAGCCTGGGAACGCAGGCACTCTGATCTTCCGATCTCGCAGCCAAAGCAGGCGAACTTGAAAAGGTGGCTGTGCACCCTTCCCCACCCCCACCGCCACCTGTTCAAGGGCAGGGGAGGGGCCCCATGAGGACAGAGGGACGGGGGCTATTGGGTTTCCTAGAGCTTTGCTTCCCAGACAGTGGACCCTCTCCGAGGACAGCCTTTCATCCTGAAAGGCCAACCAAGTCAGCTGGACGTTCTAGCTGGACTCAGAGGCTTAGACCAGAGGTTAATCAAAATGGCTTTGAAACCTCTCCTCTGGCAGCACAGTTCTAAATCCCAAATCTGCACAGGTTCAGAGGAAGGCCCACACTCCCTCCTTCCGTGCACAGAACCGTGGCAGTTACGCATCGTCCTGTCAAAACGTCCCGACAGGCGGACTCAGCCCACCCCAGGACGAGCTGCTGCATCTCAGGCAGAAACACGGGCGAGGGGGCGGGCCGGCACCCATTCCTGGCTCCGGGCTTCAGGAAGGGGAGAGCACACGCCAGTCTTGGGGCTGGCCCAGCAGTGAGTCAAGCAGAACCACTGGCTCATTTGCCTTAGGGGCTTCGTGTGTTGGATGTCGAGAAAACACAGCCAGAGCTGGGGCAGCCCAGGATGTCCAGGGAAGAGGCCTGGGAAGTGTCCTCCGCACAGATTCTCTGTCCAAGGGGTGGAATGGTGTGTCTTGGAGGCACAGAAGACTCCCTGCCAACCTGTGCGCAAAACCTCGGTGCCGGGGGGACCACGTCCAGCTTCCACTGAATGAAACACAGTTGTGGACAGAGGTGAGCAGGGTTGTGTCCTCTACCCCAAAGGCCTGGGCAGAAGGGGAAAGGACATTGAGAGCCTGGTCAGGGCCTGTTAGAATTTCAGCCTAGAAAGTTCCTGTAGTCTCCTGTGCAGAGTATGACTGGATCACAGGGGACCACAGGTGAGTGCATGGCCAAACACGCAGGGGGTGCTGGTGGCGGTGGGTCCCTGGGGTGTGACCTGGAAGGGTGTGTTTGTGTGCCCAGGTCCTCCCTTTTCTCTGCGCTTCATGGCTATCACGGGTGGGCAGCTGTCCCCCACCCGGGCCAGCCTTTCCCCCTTGCCACTGACTCTCTCTCTGTTGGCTCTGATGGGGAGCCAGAGCGAGTCCATTCAGCGCAGGCAGAAGGACCCACCGTCCTGAGTTTCTCTCAAGCTCTCTAAGTCTCCCCAGGACTTTGCACACTGTGGCTCCAGGTTCTGATTCCCTCTGGGGACCCCAAAACCCGAGCCATGATAAACCTCGGTAGGCAACATCTGACTCACATGCTAACACGCGTGCCATGGGCCACCGTCGGGAGAATCAAAGGCAGATTTAAGCTCCTAAAACTCCTGGCAGCGAGGGTATTGGATTCAAGATGTAAGTATCACATTCTGGACCTAAGTGTGTTCGAAATGGTTAAATAGAAGCTGCAAGAGAGACAGACGCTAATTTACCAAAATGTGGGGGAGTTTCTTTTCTTCTGGGACTCTTTTCCCGGTCTGCCAGTGCTATCTGCCCTGTCCCTGGGTCCTTCAGGGATCCTGGCACACATGCCATCGTGGGACCCGCCTCCTGGTCATGGGATGTCAAAGCCCCTCCTGCCAGGGGCGGTCCCTGCCACGGCTGCCCCCTCCCCTGCCCTACACTCAGCAGGGTCAGTTTCTCCTGAGCAAACGAGGCTCCGGGTGGTGATCTCACCGCACTTACCACTCCCAGAGCAAGCCGTGGGGCGCGGCGGGGAGCCCTGGCTACCAATGGGTCTGCCAGAGGCCGAGCTTGGTGACAGGCCCAGGAACAGGGTCCAGGGTGGCCCCAGAGCTGAGGGAAGGACAGAGGCTGTGACTGCCACTGCTGCCCCGCCCAGCAGGACCTAGTAGACAGTGCGGCTGCCCTCTGTCATTGGAAGCTGTGGGGAGAAAGGGCAGTGAGGCAGACGGCGGGGACAGCAGCAGGGCCGGAGCCCGTGGTGAGTGTTGGGTGCTCGGTGTGGATGGCTGACCCTTCGGGGACATGAAGGAGATGGAGCCAGGCTGTGTCTCCAGAGGGTGACCGTGAGACATTGTCCCGGCGGCGCAAATTTCAGATCAGAACGGAGTCACTCGGTCAGGGAAGGGAGGGAGGGCTTTCCCAGAAGGTGGTCCACACACGAGACTTCTCTGGGATTGTAGCAGAGAACTGGGGAAGACAGGGGCAGCCTCAGGAGAAAGGCAGCGGCTCTCCCGTCACTTCGGGTGACGCCTGGTGGCAAGGCCTGAACCCGTGACCTGCAGACGTGGCCCAGGGATGCATGAGGGAGGAGGGGTCGGGAGACCTTGCCCCGGAGCCACGGGAGGGGAGCACTTCCCAGGGAGCTGAGGACAGATTCCCTCCCACAGCGTGGACGGGTGTCCCCCAAGAATGGAAGTCACCCCTGGGGACCTGGGGCTGCACACACCCAGCACCGGCGGAGGAAAGGAGCAGGCCTTGAGCAGTTTCTCCTTCATTTTTTTTTCATTTTTAATTTAATTTTTCTTTTCTATTTTTGGCCCTGGGGACGGAGCCTTGGACCTTCACACTAAGCTACACCCCCGGGCTTTATTTATTATTTATTTACTTTTGAGACCGGGTCTCACTAAGCTGCACTGTGGTTTAGATCTAGAACGTCCCCCAGGAGCCTCGTGTGTTCTGGTATTGTGGAATAGCTGTGGGTTCTGTGTGCCGTGGATTCCATGGTAAACAGAGGCGGGGCCTGCGCAGGCAGGGTGGAGCGCTGGGACGTGACGTGGGAGGCCGTTTGCCAGCTCTGCCCTTCCTCGCGCCCTCTGCTTCCTGTCTAGCCCGCTGTGGTCAGCTTCTCTCCAGCTCGGCCTCCATCCTGTGCCTCTGCTATCGCTGGCCATCCAGGACTGCGAGACTTTCCGACCTTGTGATCTCCAGACCTTTCTGCCCGACGGTTGTGGTTGCTGGGCACTGTGTCCCAGTGACAAGGAAGTGACTGAGACAGTTGCTAAGCGACCAGGCTGGGCTCAAACTTGCAATCCTCCTGCCTCAGCCTCCCCTTGCCCTGGGCTCGCAGGCCTGCACTACCAGGCCTGGCTTCTCCTCTGTCTTCTGTGTCTCACCCAAGGGGCATGTCTGCCTGGGGAGCAGAGGGCACAGCCCAACCGCAGCAGGGACAGGGAGTGCGCCCTGCTCACCAGCCTCCAGGCAACAAGCAATGCCAGCCCTTGGGAAGGGCTCCAGCCTGGTGGGTGGTAAATATCTGCACTCCAGGTTTGAATGATTCAAAGATGATTGTAAAAGGGAAGAAACTAGGACTTCCGTTTCGAAAAAACAAGAGGTACCCACCAGAACCCGGAGGAAGGCTGGCGTGGGAATGAAGCAGGAGGTTTGGGATGGGGGGGCGCCCCGAGCTCCTGGAGGGGGAAGCACCCTGCTCTCTGACGGTGGCTGGGAGCAGCTTCTTTATACAGCATGACAGGAAGCAGAAGAGGCATCCTGTTGGTCATTCCGAAACACCCGTGGGACAGCCGCGGCTTCTGGGGAGGCAACGTGCTCTTCCAAGGGGCAGCAGACACCATGCATGCCAACCCAGGGCACGCAGGGTGTGGGGAAGGAGCCTCGGGCCCTAGGCCCACTGCGACCTTGCCTCCTTGCAGGGGACAGCGTGGCAGCTCTCACACGGTCCTGTGGAACGGTCCTAACCCGGACCCCCGGTGCGCGCTCCGCCCCCCTCACTCTCCCCACTGCCTGTCCAACAGTCGCCCCTCGGAGGGGCCTTCCCAGCTCCCCTGTCCCGACGGTGCCCGGCTCCCCAGCTCTGCTGCTACCTCAGCAGCCTTCCCAGGGGTGAGGAAACGAAGCTCTAAAACACCAGCCCTCTGGCTGCACGTAAAGGGGTTGCTCTGGTTCAGGCAAGAAATGTCCCCCCAGGTCCCCTGCACCTGGGCGGTGACTGGTTCTTGGGGTGCTGGGGCCCACAGTCGGTCCGTGCTTGGGTGAGCTCCTAGCTGCTGTGCTGTGAGGAGAGTGACCAGCAGGAGGTGGGGACTGGGGTGCAGGCGGGAGGGCGGTGTTCTGGTCGCTGCTTCTCCCTCCCGGCCCCGCCCCGGCCCTTCCACCACGCTCTTTCTGCTTGGAGCCAGCCAGCCGGGGTGGAAACTGCGAGCCCAAACAACCCTCGCCTGTAAGCAGGTGGGTGCTGGGTCCCAGGGACAGGAAAGTGACTCAGAGAGAGACATGAGCTGTGACCTTGGCAGGGGAGAACAAGGCCACTAGCCCTTTTTCTGAGAGATCCCACCTTGCTGTTGGCATTGAATATTTCTGAGGTTCACTGTCCTGAGAATATTGTTTCAAACGTTTCTCTGGTTGTCAGACATTTTTTTTTTTTTTTTTGAACCTGGGCCTACTCTTCCATTTCACTTTCAAATGAAAACATCAGTGTTCTCTGAGGAAGGGGGGCCCGGAGCCCCATAGGAGCCGGCCGAAGTCCTTCTGGCTGTCTGGCTGCAGAGTCCCTCAGTTTCCGTGAGCCAACAGCAGCAGGGTGGTCGGAGCAGCCGGGCAGCAGGAGGGCCCCAGGAAGACCGGGTCCTCTGGGTCGTTGTCATTTGCTTTGATGTGGCAGGTTCTGCAGGGGACAGGAGGGCTCCTGACGGCCCCTTGGGACGAAAGCTGAAAGGAGTGTACATTCTGGGGAAACCGCCTTTCTCAAGCACACCCAGAGGCCTTTGAAAGATGCTCCAGTCTGCGGGGCAGAGCCACGGCTTCTCACGGCACCCTGGGAGGGAGGAGGGCACAAGACGAGCGCCGGTCTTCAGGGCTGTGAGGCCAGGGCTGGTCTCCCTTGAACCGGGCTGCGTGGTGCCCCACGTCAGTGCACCCGCCGCCGCGCTGTCCTCTGCAGAGTGCCCAAGTGCACGGGCACTGAGAGCTTTGCGTTCTCCACCTCCAGCGCTGAATCCCAGCTCCCCGCATGGGTCCTGGCTGCTCTCCGCCCCTCCGTGCCTTGGCTCCTGCCTAGCGGGATCCTCATGCCCCCTCGTGAGCGCCACTCGAGGGACAGCGGGAGAGGGAAGAGACCCAGGACAGGGCACTCGGCACGTACTGAGGTGTTAGGGACCGAGCACTCATACGCACCTGTCTCCTGTTCCCTGAGCCTCAGCTCCTCTGCCCTGGTGGTGACATTTCTGCGTCACTCCCGTGTGCCCCACAGGTACAGAGCTGTCCTCACTGTAGGCCCGGGGCTTCCTTTCCACGGCGGTCCAGCAGGGCGGGGAGAGAAGTGAAGACACAGGACCTTGCAGCAGTCCCCGGCTGCCACTCTCACTTGCGCACCTGCCTCGCCTTGGGATCAGGTGACTTGCGGGGACAGGGTTGGCTCAGGAGGCTGAGTCTTGGAAGCCCACACTACCTGTAAGGATCAGGGTCAGCGTGGGAGTTAGGAGCTTGTTGGTTTGCCTCGACCTCACTGGAGGCCAGAGGACCAGGTAGGAGAATGAGCAGAGACAGTCAGGAAGGTCACATCATGGGCGTGGGAGGGCCTGGCATACCACAGTCAGGACAGAGTCAGCGCTGTGGGTGTGTCCAGGGGCCCAGGGCATGCGCAGTCCTGGGCCTTCTCTTTGCTTTCTGATTCGCCCCACTGCATCTCTAAAATTCCACTCTGGACAAGCCCGGGCTCAGCTTCCTTCTCTCTCTCTCTCTCTCTCTCTCTCCTTTCTTTCTTTGTGAGGTGGAGTCTTACTCTGTAGTGCAGGCTGGTCTTGAGCCTCAGACACATGGCAATCCACCTGCCTCAGCCTCCCAAGTGCTGGGATTACAGGTGTGCACCATTATGCTGGGCCTACTGGTCACTTTCTTGTGTTGTCCCTCCAGGGCTGGAAGCGGGAGGCCTGGGAAGGGGCGGTTGGAGAACAAAGGCAACAGAGCACCATCCTGTGCAGGTTGGAGACCAGATTGCATGTTGCGGGGTGTATGGGCAGCAGTGCCCATGGGACAGCTGGCACCACCGCTGCCTCGAGGGAAGCCTGGAGCCTGGAGTTCAAGTGCTGGAGGCTCAGCCCTGTCCTCATGGGGAGGAGAGGCAGCTAAGCCAGCATCCTGGCAGCACCCCATGCCAAGTCTCGTGTCCCTTGGTACCTGCTTCCCAGCTAACCCTGAACAGCCACCTTCCTCTGTCCCCATTCTTCCACTTTGTGAGTTTTTAAGACAGGTCTCACTCTGTCCTCCAGGCTGAGCTCACAGTGTGGCCCAGGCTGGTCTTGGACAAGGCAATCCTTCTGTCTCAGCCTCCCGCATGCTGAGATTACAGGCATGCGCCGCCATGCCTGGCTTATGACGTGCTGGGTATCAAACTCAGTGCCATATGCTTGCTAGGTGAGCACTTTAACTGCTGTGCCATTCCTCCAGCTGCGTCCCTGCCTGGGCTAGTGCCCGCTCCCAGAAACTGTCCAGGCCTCCGGCTAGGCAGTCTCTGGGAGGCTCTGCGCTGAGCAGCTCTGTGGCTCGGAGGGTGGGGAGGAGCGGGACGTGCTGCCAATGGAGCCGGCTTGAGAGCCGGGTGCTGGGACCTGCTTCCGTCCTCCCCGAGTCAGGGCACAACCCCAGGCACAACCACCTTGAGCTCTGCGGTGGGGTCCAGGCAGAAGGGGCGGCAGTTCGCCTGTGTGGACCACGCGGCTGTGTAGACCACAGCCGGTAGTCTGCACAGACGTCTCTGTAATGCGCACACATGCGAGCCACACACCCTCTGACCCCTGTGCATGTGCGTACGTGTGCGTGAGTATACACAGGTGTTGTGGTTTG
Organism: Ctenodactylus gundi; assembly: GCA_004027205.1. Taxonomy (NCBI): domain Eukaryota; kingdom Metazoa; phylum Chordata; class Mammalia; order Rodentia; family Ctenodactylidae; genus Ctenodactylus; species Ctenodactylus gundi. The sequence continues at coordinate 16,833 of PVKB01006773.1, forward strand.
GCTCTGGAATGTCCCCCCAAAAGTTTCATGTATTTAAATGTTATGGATTGTCTATGGAACCATGTGCTGTTGGTGGATTCGGGCCTAGTCTGGAGGGGCGGATTAACGGTGTGTAAGTTAGGATTAACGGCGAGTAGTGGCCACACCTTCCACACCTGGATGCAGGAGGGGCTGGAAGGATGTATAAGCTGCTTCCTGCCTTCCTTGAAGCTACGAAGGCTAAGATTAGGACTAGGACTTGGACTAGTCTCAACTGTCCTCCCTGTCTCTGACGTTGTGAGAAGCCGCCTCCACCTCGGCCTCTGCCAGGTGCTTCCATTGCTGCTGGCACCCCTGAATGAACTGTGACCTTCTGAAACTGTGAGCTAAAATAGACCTTTCCTCCCCCAAATTCATGGATGTCGGGTATTGAGTCACAGCAACGAAAAAGTAACTTAGACAGTAGGTATGTGTGCATGCGTGTATGTGGCATGTTCAAGTACACAGCGACCGACAGTGCTCCTTACTGCCTTGGTGGCCCTGGCACCCTGTGCCCTGGAGACCTGGACATTCCAGGAAACACGCGTATTTTGTGAGTGGGTAGGAAGCGCCATTTTATGGGACCCGAAGGGGCAGAGCCTGTGTGGGCTCTCCTGAGTCCCAGAGGACAGACTGCCCCCGGAAGGGCGCTCTCGGGTGGCAGCGGCACTGGAGGAGGAGGAACAAACTCCCTGTGGCCTGTTCCATAATTCATTCTGTTTACAGCTGAGCTAAGCCGTGGCCAGAATCGAGGAGGAGCCGCTGAACACAGATCCGGCCTGGCAGCCTGGCCTCGCGCCGACGGACAGCCAGCTCGTCCCGCCATTAGGGGGGCAGGTGGCATGTCACCTTGTCACAGAGACTCCTTTTCCATTTGACGCCTTGTCTTTCATGGTGCTGGCTGCCACACGGCAGAGGATGTGGATTCTAGGCCAGCGGGTCCCTGTCCGCCCTGGGCGACACAGCAGCGGGGTTTAGGGCCCTCACTGGGGCTGAGTCAGAGGCGTGCCTGGAGGGGAAGATCTCCAGGCACTGTGGACCTGCCTTGCATGGGGCTTGCTGTGTCCTGGGGACAAGCTGGCAGCTATTTTCTAGGGAGAGTGGAAGGCCCAGGAAGGTGACACGTCCCTAGGGCAGGTCACTCCTGGGCTGACACCGGGCTGCTGGCTTGGGCTGGGCCTTTGCTCATTGGTATGCTGACATCCTGGTGACAGCCGCAGAGGGCAGGCAGGCTGGGAGCAGGGAGGGGATCTTGAAATGGCTCCTCCGGGAGATGGTGACTTCTGTGGCGACATCGAAGCCCGAGGCTCCATCTTCTCCCCTTAGAGGGCACGGAGGTGTCAAGTCCCTGGGACGTGGGGGTGACAGTGTCCCACAGCCAGGTAGGTGACTCCAGCATTGCAGAGCTCCGTCCAGCCGGCTCTAGTCAGGCTCTGGTTCCCCACTTCCTCTTTTACCCCAGAAGTGAGAGGGGCAGAGTCTCCCCACCGCTGTGCAAAACAAGCCCCCCACCCCCACCCCAGGGCAGGCGCACGCCAGCTCCTAGGACACAGACCACCGGGTCAAAGTGGGTCTGTCCTCCGCCCCGCGGTGTCTGTGGCACCTTGCTCTCATTTCGGGGCCACGGCCTAGCCTAGCGGGGCTCTGGGCCTTGCAGCCCAGCGCCTGGGGGCTGCCCCGCCACAGCAGTCCTTTGTCCACCAAGACTGAGACAGCGGGATTGCCCCGGGCAGCCCAGCGCCAGCCCAGGGGCGCTAGAACCGGGGACGCAGTTCACCTGCAGGGCAGAAGCAGCCAAGCCCAGATCCCCTTGCGCTGGGGGGAGCGTGGGAGCAGCTTTTACCTCCTTTTCCACCAATTGCCCTGCCAGCCGTCCCTTCCCCAGATGCCCAGGACAGCTGCCTCCCCACCCTCCTGTCACCTGCCTTGTGGCCTCCAGCTGATAAGGCAAATCCAGATCAAATTACCAGCAGCCAGGGACACAGAGATAAGGACAGCTGGAGCTGCTCGCTAGGAGTAAATCCCGTATTCCGTTTTCCTGGAACAAACCGCTGCTCCCTCTGCCAGCCTTGAGAGGAGCTCGTGGCCGTGGGTGCCGCAGGATCGGCGGGGAAGAGCCAGTTCTCAGTGTCCCCAAGTCAGGGACGGGGCCAGGGGCCGACTACCCTCACCCAGCCAGACAGTAGGGCCCAGAAGAGCCGGGCCGGGGCAGCTTCAGCCCCAGAGAGGACCCGCTTGGAGCTCGAGGCTCGGGTGCTGGTTCTGTTCTGGTCCCGTTGAAAATGCACCCAGCGCTTTCCTCAGAATGAGCTTGTTGTAAGTGGCGGGAAAGGACATTTCAAGCAAGGTCTCTCTGGCTTGCAACAATTCCACTCGCTGCTACAGAGGCCTTCGCAGGCTTTGTGCCCAGCTCCCCGGGCCATCTCACCCGAGCACACCGCAAAGGGGGGGCCACAGCAGGACACGCCGGCAGTGCTGCTCCAGCTCTAAATTCTCTATTCAAAACCAGCTTTGTTCGGGGACAGTCTAGACCGGGACTTTCAAAATGTCCGGGACCAGGGGGACTTGGGGAGTGACCAAGCGGTGTCTTGATTTCAGTGGGGATCACACAAATACACGTGTAACCCAAGTTAACACTCAGAGCCATACCCGCAGAAGGGGAATTCTACTGTACGTACATTTGGAAAACAACAAAAAGTGTCCCCAGTTCTCACTATTAATGAAGCCAAATTTCCAGTTGAATGAGCTGTCTTCCTTCACCCAAGAGGCCGAGTAGAGGGGAGGAGGAGGGAGAGGCGGGGAGGGAGAGAGGGGGATGCAGTAGTGATCGCATCAGGGGCCTCGCCTCCTCCCCACTCTGTGGCCACCGGCAGCCCTGACCTCCCCTCCTCTCCTGTCCAGCCATATGAGGGGCTCGGCCCAGGGGCTCACAGCAGATGTGACCCGCATTTCTGCCATCACCTCTTGTATCCCCATGGCAACCTGCCAAGGTGACCTCCTGGAGGACAGGACCTAGGACCCAGGGCACAGCCCAGTCACAGGAGTCACCCCGGCCAAGATCGGCCGAGAGTCAGACAGCGAGCCCGGCCTAGAAGTGAGTTCTGAGTCAGGAGCCTCGGGGGCCAGCTCAGCCCAAGTCACCGCCACAGACTCGTAAGATGAGCAGTGCCGCCTGTCACAGCCACTGTCCCCCAAGCTCAGAGACAACGTGTGAAGATTACTGATACTAGAAAGGCAAGGAATGGTGAGTCCCGAGAGAAAGACAGACGGACCCAGGAAAGAGCTGGCTTCAGGAGCTGGGAGCTGTGGAGCTGGGTCTGTCTTCCACAAGGATCGTGTGTATGTTTATAACAGCAAGGCGACCACGCCGGATGGGCAGATGGAAGCATCCGTGGCCCCACCTTTGTGATGGATCCCAGGATCGCCCAGCCACGAGGCCCCGCCCCATTGTGAACAGAGTCTGTATGTGCATAAATGCCAGTGAATCAAAATGCCCACAGCTTTATGGACTGGTGCCCGCATGGCCTCCCATGCAGACACCCGAGTAAACATACACCTGCATACTCACATGTATGTGCAGAGGTGGCCTGAGCGGGTACAGGGACCTCGGCACATCTGATGTACAGTGGTCACTTTGCCATAACTCAAGTGGGCACAGCAAGGTGGAAGGCAGCATCTTGCCACACACAGAGCTTGGCCGCGTCAATACTGGGTCAACTCAGAGTGAGTGGCCTCCCTGCCATCAGCCCCATTGTCCCTGACACCACAGACAACCAGCTAGTGGCTCGAAGGGTCACGGCCTGGGTCAGAGTTCACGTGCCGTGGACGGAGCCAAGACAAGAGGGCCTTATCTGGACCACGACATGGGTGGGAGCTCTCAGAGAGGCCCAGGAGGCCACAGCACCAGGTCCAAGGGCGCATCCCCACTGAGCAGCTTGGTCCTTGGCTAGGAGTAGAATGTCCCAAAGGAAAGGCCATTCCTAGAAAGCTTGATGGACGCCTCCCCCACAGCGCAGGGCCACAAGGGTGACCGGCAAGGGCCACTTGAGGGTCCCTGAATCAGTGTCAAAGGAAGCCCAACACAGAGAGCCCAGGTGCACCGTGGGGACCAGGGGACTTCAGGACCTTAGGACGATGGGGCCCAAGGGCAGCGCTGTGTGGGGAAGCAGAGGCGTCAAGGGCAGTTGGGAAGCTGCATCAGCATGTGCTGCTCCTGCACCTGCTGGGCAGGCACAGGGGCAGGCCAGGCTGGACTTGGGTCCTGTGTGGAGCCATGCCCAGTCCACTGCCCAGCCCATCGGTGGGAGTCTGTCTGCGGCCCTTAGCTCTAGTTATCCTGACTTACGTGCGGTTTGTACTTTCTGTGGGAAGATTTGTTCATTTTGCTTGTTTGCTTCTTGAGTGTCTGAACTCCCAATGAGGCAGTGGGGTCGTGGGGACCAAGGTCCTACCTTGCCTGCGTCTCTCTGCCTGGACCGGCACGGCAGGCACAGAATTGCTGGCTGAGGACAGATCATCAGATCATTGTGTGAGACTTGGAAACAAGGCAGAGGACTGCCCAGCAGAGCCTAGCCGGGAACCAACCCCTGGGCTCCCGAGGGGCCTTGTGGGACCAGGAGTGGGTCTGACTGAGCGGTTGCTACAAGAATATAAGTGCCAGGACACAGCATCCCCTGAAGAAGCCGCACAGGACTGCGGTGTCAGCCCTTGTACCGTGGCCCCCGGGACAGGCTACCGCAGCCCTTCTCTGAGCCCTTCCACCGAAGGCTGCGGGAGGGTTCCCTGTCCCACCCGCTGTCTGTGGTCACCCGCCAGGGAAGCATCCCCGGCTGCCTCCTGCTTTTGCTGCCAGGATTGGTGGGTCCTGGTTCCCCCAGCTTCCTGGCCCTGAGTCCCCATCTGCCCCTGGCATGATGCCCACACAACAGAGCCTCCTTCAGACGCAGTCACACCCGAAGGTCACCTGTGGCCTGGCTGTAGGGGCAAAACTGGCCAGTGTTGCAGCCAGGGTTTTCCAGAGCTCCACAGACCCATGTGGGCCGCTGGCCCAGTGCTGCGCCCGCCTGCTGGGGACACCACCGTCCTGCTGCCCTGGCACCGCTCTTCCACTTGCCCTGCCTTCTCACAGTGCTCCCTCCTCTCCCTCCTTCAGTTAAATCAAATATGAACCGGTGAAAACATCAGCTTCTCAAGAAAGAAGAAATGCTATGTTGCTGGTAAGTAGGGTCTGAAACGACTTCCGATCTGCATAGGCACCCGGAGGCAGGCAGGGCCTGGCAGCCTGGCCCGTCCCCCCAGTGGGCCCCAACCCGGGGCCTCTGAAGCCCTTCATCAGGCGTGAAAAACTGATGCTCACAGGACCCGATATGTGATCTAGACGGAGCTGAGCTGAAAGAGAGAGGCACGAAGCATCAGAAAAGACGAATTTGCGGTCAGAAAAAAGTGGCTAGGCCCCAAAGGACATTCAATGCCTCGGGCCCCTAAAAGGATCACAGAGGAAGGGCCCTGAGCCATGAGGACAGAGGCACCAGACCCTTCCCCCAGCCCAGCCCTCCGCTCTCCCTCTAAGCTGTGGGTGTCAGGTATCTTGTCCAGCAGTCCAGGGTTTGAGTCTCCAGGCCGCAGCAGGCCCTCTGGGAAGAAGTACCGCTGTGGTGCACCCGAGTCCCGGGAAGAGGCCTCCTCCTGCCTCTCCTGCCCCACCAGAAGAGCTAAGTGGCAGGATGGCACAGCTGGCGCCGCTGGTCCGCGGTGGGGACCTGTCTCCGTGTCTTCAGTTAACCCCGGCCGGGGCCCAGGAGAGGTCAGTCTGAGTTACATGTATGGACGGGTTCGGGAAGGGGCTCCCCTGGGTTGTTAGGGGCATGAAAGAAGGGGGAAGCCTGGCGTGTGGGATGCAGTTCCCTTCCCCCAGTCTCTCCTGCGGGAGAAGCGGCCATTCCTGGGAGGGAGGGATCTGCCGACCCAGACGCGTGGGACCTGCCCTGTCTGTCACTCGTAGACCTGTAATGTGCGCTTCAATCAGGACATAATTGTGAACTTAAAATGTGCACTTAGACAGACATCTCAGGAGACATGACCTTAGTGACCCTCATCAGTGGGCGCAGCCTGGAGGTCCCCACAGGGAGAAGGCCAGCAGGGGACGTGGGTCCAGGCAGTGCCTTCCCCTGCTCTGGGCCCCACCTCTGGCTGAAGCCTTGGGTGGAGCCTACAGGTCAACCCCACTCCCGGGTCATACACTGCAGATGCACACGGCTGCTGGGCACACTCTGTGCCCAGAGAACTTGACTTTCCCTCTCTGAGGCAGTGAAAGCCAGGCCAGCCCATTGACGTGGGAGGCCGCGTGCCAGGCGCCTGCCCACAGGGCGAGGTTCCGACATGGCCGCGCGTTCCCCAAGTGGTCACACCCTGCTGGAGGGGCACCAGCCGTGGTGGCCTTGGCTGGTCCCCACCCCGGTCAGCGAGTGCCTCCCTGCCCAAAGGCCAGGCGTCCAGAAGGGCACCCCCTTGTTCTATCTGGATGGGGTTCAGCTGGCCAGGAAACCAAAACCCTACAGGAAAATGCCTCTGAGCCCGCCAGCCTCTGGCTCCCTGCCAGTCCCCAGGGGCTAGCCAGCAGTGGGCTCTGCCAGGGGAAGTGAATTCCATCGTGGAAACCACATAATGGCAGTTGTGTGTTTCTCGGGTTCGGCCTGAGCAAGCTCCACCTCTGTTCCCGGACGGCCTCCCGGTCGGTCTGCGGGCCTCAAAGGCGCGGGCACAGGCTCCCTGAAGAATGTGTTGTGAAAACAGCCCTTTCCTGCCCCGGGCAGGGTGGGCCACCCGCTGCCAGGGGAGCCAGGCCGGGGGTTCAGGGGCAGCACTGCACTGAGCCGTCAGCCTCCCTCTCCCAGGGAGGCCAGCCTCCCCAGCAACCTCCCAGCCCCGTGCTTTGACTGTCTGGAAGGTGGAGAGGGTCGCGGGGCAGGAATTCTCCCATGGTGGGCTGGAGCAGGGCCCAGGCGTCGTGAGGCACTGTTGCAACCCCTCCCTGTGCTTTTGCAATCCTTTATTTATTTATTTATTTATTTATTTATTTATTGACGGGGCCTCACTGTATGGTCTAGGCTGGTCCTGAACTCACCGTGCAGCCCAGGCTGGCCATGAACGCACAGCCGTGCTCCTGCCTCAGCACGAGGTGCGGGGGACTTGCACCCGGGCCCGGATGCTCACCGGGCACGTGCCCTAACCGCTGAGCCTTGCCTCCACCCGGCAGTCCCTGTTTCTTTCCCCCTCCGAGGCAGACTCCTCTCATCGCTGGGGGAGGCTGCGAAGCACTCGGGTGCCGCAGAGCCTGTGCAGGGCCTACCGTGGGCTTTGAAGTCCGTCCAGGAATAATCTGCAGCTGTGGCGTTGTGGCTCAGGCATGTTCTCTGGGGTCAGCCTCCCGTGGGAGCCACAAGTCAACTGAAGCACAGCTGTTATGGTTTAGATGCAAGTGTCCCCATATGTCCCCTGCGCTGGAAGGTGACTGAGCCATAGGGCACCGTGCTCACCTGAGGATCTACCACGGACGATGTCATGGGTTCTGTGCCGTGAGGACGCAGGGCCTGGTGGGAGGCGGGTCACAGGGAAGGGGGTGTTCTCTCCTGGCTCCCCCTTCTCTCCCTGCTTCCTGGCTGCCACGGCTGAGCAGCTGTCCTCTGCCATGTCCTTCCCGGTGCTGTTTCTGCCTCAGAGCCGGATGACCATCGACTGAAACCATGAGCCAGAATAAGCCCCCTCCTCCAAGTCGTGGGAGTCGGGTCTTTTGCCCCACAATGGGACAATGACTGAGACAATGGCTCCAGGTTCAAGACAGGCATGACTATGTCCACAGTAAAGAGATTTTTTATTTTTACCTTTGTGCGATGTGTGGACATCTTTCCAGGTAACTGATGGCGCTGGGTCCTTGATGGCTTCCGATTCTCAAGCAAATTTGCCAAAATGCGCCCACAGGAGGCCTCTCCACCTCCTCCTTCAGTGGAATCTGTTCCATGTGGACCTTGGGCGCCCACTACTGAGAGTTGCATCTGTTTAATCTGCGTGGCTGGGTCCACTTTCCTGAATGATGGGAATGGCCTCCAGGGCTCCCGGGCAGGAACGAGGCCGGCAGAATGCTGGCAGCCTTGCAATGTCTGCCTACTGCCACTGGGTAGGCACCATCCTTAAAGAAGGTGCACCCACAGCAACTACCCAAAATTCCCCACAGAGATCTCGGCAGGGTGGGGGGCATTTCTGGATCCAGGATACTGTGCACTACTGCGGCTGTGGACTGCGAACTGATTTATGCAGATATGTTTAGAGGTAGATGGGAATCCCTGTTAACAAATACCCCACACCTGGCTTGGATCTGGAATGTCCCCAAAGCTTCACGTATCTGGATGTTGTGGGTTATCTGTGGATGTCACCTGCTGTTAGTCACGGGGATGGATCCCTGAGGGTGTGGCCGGTCACAGAGGATGCAGCCTGGAAGGGCACACGCCTGTCCCTTTCCCATCCTGGATGCTTCCTCTTCCAATGCCGTGAGCAGCCGCTCTGCACCAGGCTTCCCTGCTGTTGCCTGGCTGCCCATGACCTCCTGAAACTGTGAGCTGAAAGAACCTTCCCTCCATTAAGTCCTGGGCGTCAACCGTGTCCCAGCGACAGGAGGGTGACTAAGACGGCACCAGGAGCGGTGGCCATCCGTGTCAGGGGGTTCTGCCTTGTTCGTAGGAAGGCACCTCCCTACCAGAGCTCAGGGGACCCGCGTGGGACACCAGCCCCTGCTCCGCACCAGGCAGCCTTCGTTCAGAGTAGAATGTCACACTTGCTTCAGAGCTTGAGACCAGCAACCAGGCGTGGTGACACAGAGGGACAGCTGCTGGCCCCCGGGGGCATCTCCGGCGGGCCCTGCTGCTGGTCTCCGAGTGGAGTCGGCAGCTGGGTGTCACCGGCAGCCCGTGACCGTCCCGGGCTGAGCTGTGAAGTAATGACAAGCAACTCACGCAGGCTCCACCGTGACTCAAGAAGAGCACGTGACACCTGAAAACAACAGCAACCCACATTTAATACGGACGTGAGCGAAGCAGCTGCCGAGAGCCCGTGTCCCTCATGGCGCGGGTGGGAGGGTCCAGCCGTGACCCCTCCGACGTGTTCCTGCCAGAAACGAAACCCCCTCTGTCAAACGAAATGGAACTAAGGAGCAGCCCACGGGGTAGCGGGGACACAAGGGGTCCGGACATGAGGGAGTTGGGGCACGGGGGGTGGGGCAGGGTTGGGACATGGCGGGCGTCAGGACCTGAGGGGATATGCTAAACATTTTGAAGAAGACGGAAGCTAAGCAGAGGGCAGGGGCTCTCCAGGGTAGGGGACTTAAGTCCTTCGGTCTGTCAATAACGCTGAAACACAAGGTGGAAGACTAGGGAAAACTAAAGACATATATTGCAACAAAAACCTGTGTGGTAGGGCCGAGGTGCAGCTCAGGGATTGGAGCACGCACTTAGCAAGCACAAGGCCCTGCGCTTGATTCCCCAGCACCATCTAACTCAGGCGTGGTGGCACACACCTGTAACCCCAGCACTCGGGAGGCTGAGGCCGGAGGACTGCTGTGAGTTCAAGGCCAGCCTGGGCTCCATGGTGAGTTCAGGACCAGTCTGGACACAGAGTAAGATCTTGTCTCAAAAAAAAAAAAATCTATGTGGAACTTATTTATTTGCATCCTGATTTAATCACACCAACTAGAATTTATGTTGAGATACACTAGGGCTGGTCATTAGACGGTGATAACATTATGGGTGATAAAACCAGAAGTGTGGCCTACTACATTTCTCTCTCTATATAAATGAAATAGCTGAATTTGTTTTTTAACATTTTAGCAGAAATAAAGTGAGACAGAGGTAAAACAGGATCTGCAAAATGTCAATGCTTAGATGACGCTCACCTGCGACCGCATTTACTAGTCTCTGCTTCTATGCACAGGGAGATGTTCTAGGTCTAGTTTTCAAATACCTGGGAAGAAAGAGTCGGAAGTTGCAACTTTCTGACAAGGAACATTTTTTCTTTTGTGCTACTTGGGATCGAACTCAGGGCTTCTGAACTGAGTTACACCCCTAGTCCATTTTTTATTTTTGATTTTGAGACAAGATCTCATTAAAATACCCAGACTCGGCGCCAACAGGTAACCCTCCTGTCTCAACCTTCCAGAGTGCTTAGACTCTGGATCTGAGCCAGCAGGCCCAGGTAGCCAGCAAGGGAAGCTCGCCAGCTTGTCCTCCTTAGTTCGAGTGGGTCGCTGGAGCAGTGGGGTGAGTCCAGGCGAAGAAGGGCCTCAGGACGCACGATGAGCCCAGGCTGGTCCCCAAGTGGCTCACAGGCTGCTTATGGCTTGAAGCCCACCGCCTACCCGGAGTCTTCCTCTAACTATTCAGGCCACAGGTCAGGGCTCCTCCAACCGCAGCGCCCGGCACATCCCCAGGAAGAGACGGACTTGGAGGGAACTGGCTAATGTAGCCAGGGTCAGAGTGAGCCGACGGGTTCACAGGCCCAGCTGTGGAGCAAGGGAGAGGTGATCCAGGGGACAACTGCCCTGGTAGCTGTGGACAGAGGACGGGGTTGGAACGATGCCATTTGGCGATGGCACTCTCACTGTGCCATCTGGAGACCCTGTGGTTGTGCCTGGGCCTCACCCACAGCCTCCTCAACCCCGGGGTCAGCACGGACCTGGCTGCCGGGAGGTCAAGGACGGTCATGGGCAGGACCACCTGCACTGTGTCGTCACACTCTCCCAAGCCAGCCAACATCTAGAAATCAGAGGGAAAAAGGAGGTATTGAGAAGGAGAAGAGGAGGAAGATGATGGGGAAGGGGTGAGAGGGACTTGAACTTGAGGTCACTTTTAAAGTATCTCAGGGCGGGAGGAACGGCACCGTGGTTAAAGCTCTTGCCCAGCAAGCACGACATCCTGGGTTCCATTCCCTGCACCATATGAAGCCGGGCATGGTGGTGCACGCCTGTAATTCCAGCACTTGGGAGGCTGAGGCAGGAGGATTGCTGAGTCCAAGGCCAGCCTGGGCTGCATAGTGAGTCTGGGACCAGCCCAGGCTACAGAGCGAGACCCTGTGTCAGAAAGAAAAAAAAGCATCTCAGAGCAACAACTTATTTTTCCTTCTCCTGATTGATTATGATGAGAAGTTCTGGCCTGGGCACGTCAGGGCTGTGGCAGGTGGCAGCGGAAGCCGCCTGGGGACTCTCTCCGGCCTTCTGTCCAAGACGGGCAGCTTGCACCCACATGCAGACCCCGATGGGACAGCAGAAGGGCAGGCCTGTTAATCTCTCCCCAGAAGCGCCGTGGTTCTCCGGACCACAGCCGTCCGGGAAGGGTAGGGTCCTTGCCCATGTTCCGGCTTCTCAGTTCGTGCATCCCACACGCCATCTGTGACTTCTAAAAGGGGTATTTTCTAGACCACTGGGAGAAAACCCACTTTGAAACCCGCTTACTCACAGCACGTCTGAGGCCTCCCCTTCTTTGCTTCGGAAGACATGGCCCCTGCACAGTGCCAGGGCTGCCTCCCCGTCCCGCAGAGGGCCAGCCAGTCCCGCTGCCCAGCCAGGACGGGGCAGCTGCTGCGATCCCCCAAGGGGTGGCACAGTCTCAGCACTGCTGGCGTCGACTTTCCTCGAGTAGCGTGGAGTTTGCAGGCTTTCCATTCACGGGTGCCCGGCAGTAGCGGAAGCCCATGGTGGAGCCTGGCTGGACAGAAGCTGCTGGCCACAGGGTGACTGGAAACCGAGAGGACAAGGAAGGGTGGCGCTCACATATGTCCTCCAGGTCACATCCCACCGTTCTTCCACTTCTGGGTCAAGACCCCGGACTCCGGCCCTCTAACCTGCCCACTGCCCCCACGCCCTGTGAAAGAACACTGGATCTACAGATAATGCACAACATCCAAACGCATAGGCTTTCAGGGATGTTCCAAATCCAAGCCAGACAGTGCAGCCAGGACTGAGTCCCACCGGCGCCCCCAGGGGCACAACAGCATCGCCTGGAACTGCACAAAGGGTGGGAGCTGGACATCTGTGCTCCAGCCTCTCTGCTCCGAGGCTCCCCCGAGGGCCCGGGAGAGGGCCAGCCTTGGAGGTTTGGGAGCAGGAAGATGAGTCACTTCACAGCGGGGAAGGGCTTGCCCGCCCCCACCGTCTGTTCTGTGGCTGAGGATGGCTCTGGCACGCAGCAGGGGCGGCGGGAAGCACGGGTAAGTCGCCATTGATCACTTCTGCCTAATCAGAGGCAGTTCCTTGTTTTTGGCGCTTCTAAGAGGCCAGTTAGCCCCCTGCCCAAAGCCCAGGAGACAGCCAAGGCGCCCCAGGAGGCCCTGTGGTCTCCGCTGTCTTCTCCTCTCCCTGGGGCTAGAAAGGCATTTTAAAAGGACATCTGGGAATTCATGCAAGAATTAGCTTAAGCTATGTAAGTACTTATAATTTAAATATCATTCAAACTGAACCTAGATGCCTATTTCTTTAGAATTTTTTATCGCTATGGATTTTTAAAAACTTGGTATAAAGTTATATGGTTAAATTATTAAAAGTTTATTTTTGTTCTTCGAATTAGAAGTTGGGTGGGGAAAAACAGAAACATGAACAGATCTCTATTCATCAAATTAAGAATGCTGGCCTTATTCTTTCAAACCAGGAAAGACACATCTGCTACCCTCTGCACAGTGCCCTTGCTGCTGGCTGGATGTTTTGAGGTATGAAAAGTAACTCTTGTAGGTATTAGCAATTATTTTCCATGCAATAAGCATCCTCTGAGCCCTCTGCATGTCTTAGTTTTCTTGGGCTGCCATGACAAGTTATCAAAAGTTTGGTGAATTCTGTTCATTCACGGTCTGGAGAAACCCAAACTCTGGGCATTGGCAAGACCACATCCTGTCTGAAGGCCAGAGGAAAGCTCGCTCCTCGCCTTCCAGCTTCTGGTGGTCCCCACTCCTTGGCTTGGTCTCCATCTTTGCACAGTCACCCCACGCCCTATACTAAGTACCTAAGGGATGAAATTCCACGTCACCATGGTGCAGTAACACGACCTCAGGTTGCTAACTGGTCACATGTGCCAAGACCCTTTTTCCAAGTAGGATCACGTTTTGAGCTCCACGGTGGCATGGATCCGAGTGGGGAGTCCCCCATGGCTACATGTAGGGACAGTTGCATGTCACTACTTCCAGGTCACCAGGAAGAAGTCCACGGCAGGAGAGGAGGCTGTGTGCTCAGCTCAGCACGAGGGCAAATCTGTTCTATCACGGTGTCTAGCTCACGCTCCTGTTGCTGGACACAACCCTGACACCCACAGGTTAAACAGGCGGCGAGGTTTACCCGTGGTCTTTCGAGGACACTGTTTCTAGACAGCTGACTCCAAGGTGGAAGAGGCATGGAAGACTGGCCTGGCTGTCCATTCTGGGGTCTGATGCTTGATTGCTGAAATCACTATAGACGGTATGGGTCTGGGGCCTGGGATCTGAGTTCTGGGGTCTGAGCAGGATCTAGGGTCTGGGGACTGGGGTCTGGGATCCAGGGTCGGAGATCTGGGGTCTGGGTTTACAGCACAGGGTCCATGATCTGAAAATCTAGGCCTGGATTCTGGGGTCTAGGATCTGGGATCTGGGGTCTGGTGTCTGGGGTACAGGATTTGGCGTCTAGAGTTTGGGGTCTAAGGTCTAGAATCTAAGGACCGAGTTCTAGGGTCTAGGATTATGGAGTCCAGAGTCTGGGGTCTATAGTCTGGGGGCTGGGGCCTGGGTTCCAGGGTCTGAGGTCTGTCTTAAGACTCTGGCCTGGGAAGGAATTGAGTGTGTGACCCTGGCACATATATGTGGTAGCAACCGTGAGGAGCCATCACCTCCCAAGGCAGCTGTGCCCGGAGAGAGGCCTCTGCACTTCAGAGTGTGCATATCCTGCCCAGCTCCCATCCTCCACTGGTCCCTGCCTGGTCCAGTGACCACAGCCACAGAGGGCAGGGTGAAGGAGTCCCCTGCAGGCCAGGAAGGACCGCTGGCCATGGGGACCCGTGGCAGGAACAGCACAGCCTGGCAGAGACAATCAACACCAGGCACCCAGAGGCAACCTGGATGCTAGCTCTGGGTTGGGCTCCTGGGTCCCAAAGACACAGCCTCGGGGGGCGGAGGGGTACTCCCTGTGCGGCTCGGGCCTGACTCCAGGCTCTAGCCTCTGGTTTGGTCACACCAAATGCGAAGGTACAACCCCAGGAAGCAGGTTCTTCCGGCCGTCTCCATGGGCCCTAACGAGTGGCAGCCTGAGCACCTGAGCACCCACAGCACCCACAGCACCCACAGCCAGGGACGCGAGCCACCTTCTGCTTCCCGGGTCAGAGCTTCTGAAATGACCACCCCGTCACAGGAACAAAAGTGGCCAATTAACACCCATGAACTCAGGCAGTCCTCACTCCATTCATGAAATGCTTTATACTTTTATCAGTATTCCCAGGAAGGGCTCAGGAAGGAACCTTGCTGCTCTCTGGGGTCACCCTCCAGGTCTGTCCTCAGGCACTGCTCGGTTGGCTGACCCTGTCCTCAGGGTGGGTCCTGTCTTAGTTACGTTTTCATTGCTGTGACTCGATATCCAATACCCACAAGTTTAGGGGAGGAAAGGTTTATTTTTGCTCACAGTTTCAGAAGTCCAGTCCAGTCTGGGGTGGCTGGCAGCAATGGAAGCCCGTGGCAGAGACAGAGGTGGAGGCAGCTCCTCACAACATCACACACAGGAAGCCAAGTCAAGGTGAGTTGAGTCTAGTCCTCAAGGAAGGCAGGAAGCACCTTACATATCCTTCCAGGCCTCAGCCCAGTGATCAGCGCCTCCTGCATCCAGGTGTGGAAGGTACGGTAAACTCCCACTACACGTCAATAGTCCAATTTACATGCTTGTAATCCACCCCTCCAGACTAGGCCCCAATCTCCCAACAGCACATGGTTCCACAGACAATCTATAACATTCAAATACATGAGACTTTGGGGGACATTCAGATCCACACCACACTAGGCCTGAAGGCTGCTTTCTGTGACTAGGATTCTAGGCCCATGAGATGGTTTGGAACCTGTCTAACAGGTTAGAAGCTGCTGTCCTGGGGCCCTGGAGCTCATGCGAAGCCCTGGACACCACACCCAGGAGGTGCTTCGAGTCCCCAGGGGGGCTGGGCCGCTGTTCCCATGGGGAGGAGACGGAGGGCCCCTGCTCCGCAGGTGGCATCACCAGGGAGAGTGGGACTTCAGAGGCCGAGAGCCCCGGCTCTCTAGTTGCCCTGTGTCCAGCATGGGGCAGGAGGACACGGCTCTCCGCTTGGTAGGGGTCCAGCGCTCCTCTGGCTGAGCTGGCCACGTGCTCCATGCTGGGCACCTGCACGAGGCTGAGCTCATCCGGCTTTGCCTGTGAAGTGCAGCAACGCGCGCCACTTGTCTGCGGAGGCCTGGCCCAGGGGAGGCACCAGGAGGAAGAGGAGGGAGAGAGGAAGGAAGCCAGATTGTTCCCCTCTCGGCCTGCGTCTCTGGAGGGGCTGCACCTTCCCGGTGGGCTCAGCTTCTGCCGCCTGGGCTCCGGGAATGGCACACTTGCTCCCTGCTCCTCTGGCCCGGCCCGCCACCCACCTGCGTGCAGCTGCGGCCTTCACCCACCTCCAGAGGCGGCCCCGCTCCCAGCCAGGACGCTGGTTTGCAGTGTGAACCTTTGGGTCCCGTGCCCGCTCTTGCTTCTTACAGCGCTCGCTACTTGCTGTTCGCACCGTCCACTGCGAAGACCCCAACTGCCCGCCACTGCCCACCCAGCCGCCCTCCCTCCCGGGGCGCGACGCTACTCGCTCTTCCCGCCATCCTGGCGACGACCTGAAGTCCCTTGCTTCGACCCAGCCACCTACCTGCTTCGGGCAGGGGACAAGCTCCGCCCGAGAGCCCTCGAGAAGAGCCCAGAGCGCGAGGCTGGGCTGGAGCACACGCCCAGGCAGTAGGGGCTTGGCTCACAGTCACGGGGCCCAGCTGAGCAGCGCGGGCACAAAGGCCTCCGTGCGTGTCGTCACGCCACGCTGCTCTGCGGGCGGGCAGCCGCCTTCTCCTCTGCGGAGATTCCTGCAGGGCAACTTTCCCTGTCCCCTGCACAGAGTGACTGCTGGGGACAAGCAGGTAACAGAGCCTGAAATTCCCCACAGGCTGCCTGCTCTCCTGGAGGGTGGCCCTGGCTGCAGGGCTGTGCTTACCGGAGTGCTGTGATTTGTATCAGGGGAGCCCTAGCGCTTCCAAAGTGGGCTGTGAGCTCTGTGAATGTTTTGGTAATTAGTCACTGCACCGCACAGCCCGGCTGGGAAGTGGGCCAATGTGACAGTCCTCGCCTGAGAAAGCCACCCAGGGACTGGGACGGCCTCCAGCCTGTGGGCAGAAGGTGACTTCTCGGCGACTTCTTGTCGGGAGGGCAGGACCTTGACTGAGGAACTCACAGCGGCCTGAGCGTGTGAGTGGGGCAGCCAGTTCTCTGCCGGGGCTGTGCTGAGCGTCAGAAAACACGCGTGGCTGGGGGAACGTCGGCACAGAGCCGGCGCGAGTGAAGCCGGGGCCTTCCCTGTCCCTCTGCCTCTTCCACTGCTCTATGCCTGATTCCCGCGTCCTCAGAGGGTGTGGGCAGAGGCATAGGCGGCCGCGGGCTCAAGGTGTGTGGTCCAACCCGTGGCCTGGGATGTCCCTTCAGTTTCCTTTGTGGCCAAGTATGTGTCCACCTTTCAACGTGTTTTCCAAGCTGAAAAAAAATCCCCCGGGGGTATGGAGTTCTGGGTTTGTTGAGACACTCAGTGCCTTTCCTCGTGGCTGAGGACCTTCCTGTGCCAGCGGTGGGATAGGCAGATGAAATCTGCTCGCGCTGTGGTTTTACCAAACCCTCGGTATTTCCAGGCCTGTTTGCTGAGCGTTTTTGCTGGCGTGGTTTTCAGTGCACCGGGCCCCCGGCTGCCTGTCTCCCTCCTGGCCTGTCCTAAGGTCACACACGGTTGCATGCTGGTCTGGGCTCGCGGCCTGGGCCTTGGTTCAGCTCGGGATGGCGGTGATGTCTTCCCTGCGTGGATTGGCTTGGTAGCTACTGGGTCATTAGAGTCAACGTCAAAATCAAAACTACATCACTGTTCACTTCTCTGTACGTCTTAAAAACGCTTTTGCTTCTTTTTTTCCACTAAGATTTTTGTTTTTTGTAGTCGGGATTGAGATATACCCCAGCCCAATTTTTAGTTTTTGATTTTGAAGTCACTATGTTGCCCAGCCTGGGCCTGAATTTGGAACTCTCCTGCCTCAGCCTCCCAGAGCGCCTGAATTATAGGTCTGCACCACAGAGCCCAGGAGAATGTACTGACTTCCTACAGAAGTAACTTGAATTTTGTGGAAATACCCCCAAACCTCACTTTCTTGCTCCAACCTTTCTAAAAACCTTTCACAAACTGCTCTTTGTTCAATGCTGACGGTATTGCAGTGATGTAAACAATATTTATGACAAGGGGAGGATTACGCTTTTTCTTCCTGCAATCAATAGTCACCTGGTTTGCTTACTCGCTCGGCTGTATGAACCTGTAATCCCCCCGGACCCACACACCCACACGCACAGCGCCAGATCCTCCCTGTGCCTCGTGGCGCTTCGTCTGGACTGCTGCGTCCTGTCAGATCACCGGTGAGTCACCAGGCCCCTCCGCCGCCCTCCCGCCCCTCGCCCCGGGGCTGGCCCCGGCGCCCACTGTCGGAGGCCCTTCCTCAGCCCCCAGTCTTCCTCTTTCTCAGTTTACACCCTGACTTGCTGAGAACACCGCACAGTCGTCTTCCACGGAGGGGCATCTTTCAGGCTGGTGCCTCCTTCACACGGGGCCCGCATTTTGCCAGGGAAACCCTGGGCTGCGCGGTATTTTCCCTTGGAACTCTGAAGAGATTCTCCGGTATCTCCTAATGCCCTTGAGAAGACCCACCCGTGCCATTCTCGCTTGCGTCTTCCAATTTGCTTTTTCTCTTCGGGAAGCATCAAGCATGCTGACGTACTGCTGACCCCGAGACCTCGCGGTCCGTGCCGGGGTTGGGGGGCACCTTCCCACACACCATCTACACACCATGCCCGCCGTGGGCCCTTTCCATAGGAAACTGTGTCTTCCGGACCCTTCAGACGCCTCTCCCCTGTTTTTCGCTTAAATGCCTTAAGTGTATCCTTCTGGCTTGTATTGATCTTCTAAGTTTTCCGTATTCTGTTTTTGCTGCAGGTGTAACGAGCTAGTCCCTCCTCTACCCGGCTCCTACCGCAGGCACTTAAAAGTCACCCTGCGAGCGCTGGCTAACGAACGAGCCCTCGGAGGGGAACAACTTCGATTATTCTGCAGTTTTCTCCTGTTTCTGGTGTGGTCTTTGAGCTCACATTGCTTTGGTTTTGTTTTATATCTCTCTCTGCTGATGAAGTTGAGACAGCTGAAATTGAGTTTGGCGGACAGCCACAGAAAGCTGTCCGGCAAAGCGTCAGAAATGGAGCCGCCTAGGTCATCTGGGTCGCCTAGAGCGTCTGAAAGGCCGTCGAACCGCCGGTCCCTCAGCTCTGAGACCGCCGTGAGGGCACCTCGGGCCCGGGGCTGCGGACCCACCCAGCCTCCCACACTCCTGCGGAGGGTGACCGTTCAGGCGCTGGCCCTCTCTGCTGACCACTGGACAGCAGGCCCTTCCCAACACTGGCGTGGACTGACCATATGTGGCCGTATCCGCCCTGTTCTCCCCAGGCAGTGCCACCTTTGCCAGCCCACCATAATTCCCGATGAACACGGGTTGTCGGCTTCGTCCCCTTTGCCATTTTCCGCCATCAATGCTGCCACCAGTTGGCAAATTCTCAGAGCGTTCCCGGGATCGCTGGGATCTGATTTCCTGGGTTACAACTCTATTCCTGAGCCACTGAAGAGCTCTCTGTGTTCCCGACCTGGCCCCCAGCACCGCGGCTCTCCCGAATGCCTGTCCACGGCGCGGGCTGGGTCTTGGGCCGCAAGATGGTCACCTCGCTCCAGGCAGAAAGAGGAGAAAGGCAAGCTGTGGGCTCGGCTCACTGTGTCCTTCCTCTAAGGCTTCCCTAGGAGCCCCACGCAGCGCAGGGAACGTGCCTCTGCGTCTCCCTCACGCAGGGCGCTGCCCGAGCCGCACCCCCAACCGCAGTGTCTGTCCCGCGGAGTGTGGGCGAGCCGCAGCCCAGCGGGCCTGGAGCTGAGGAGGGGCAGGAGACCTCGGCCACCAGCAAGGCCGGGTAGGGGGCTGCCGCGTGGTTCAAAGTGAGGCACTGGATCTGCCTGCCAAGGGTAGTTCCCTGGTGTGAGGGGCAGGCAGGGACGGGACAGTCCTCACGCAGCCGGGGCAGTCCCCGTGCAGCCTGCTCGGCCTCTGCTGATGCTCGGCGGTGTTCACAGAAAGCACCAAGAAGCTATGCTTCTTAAGGTTTTATATAGAACCTGCAACAGTACCGAGAATTCACTGCTCCTGAAACTTCTGACTTGTGCTCACAGATGTTATAATTCTTGTGTATTAGGAGTTTTTTGTGTGTGGTATGTGTGTGTGGTTCTAGGGTTTGAACCCAGGGCCTTTGCACTGAGCTACAGCCCTAGTACATTTTTTTTTTTTAAATTTTGAAGCAGGTCTTACTGAGTCATTAAGATCCTCCGGCTGAACTAAAATTTGGGATCCTCCTGCCTCAGCCTCCCAGAGTTCTGGGACAATAGGTCTGTATCCCCAGGCGAGCTGGGTCCTATAGGAAGGTGGACAGTGGCCTGGGAAGGGCTGTGGCACGAGGGGAAGGATCAAAGGCCGGCTTACAGCATGGCATGGCGTGGTGTGAGAATTCATTTCAAACCCCTGCTATAGACATTAGAATCTTCTAGCCTGAGACTCACTGCTGACCTCTACCCGGGGAGCAAGCGAGCAGTCCGGCGCGAGCCACACCCAGCCTCGCCTGGGAGCGATCGCCAGGCCTGTGCACACAGCTCCAATCCGCCAGCCCAGCCAGTCAGGTCAGCGAGCTCTTTAATCTTGGCTACAGTAAACACAACTGGTTTCAAGGGCGGTTTCTCTTCAGTCCTCAAGCAAGTCCCCTGAGAGACAAGGAAAAGGAGGCCTTTGAGGCTGGATCTCCGACCCGAGGGCATAGGCCAGCTGCCGAGGCCAGGCCGTTCTGGTGCCGGCCGTGGCTCAGGCACCAGACAGCATATACCCTCGAGGAACGTGGGGCTTGGAAACTCCTTGGGAGCAGGCCTCAAACGTGATTCCGCTCCCCCGGGAGCCTAGCTCAGCCTGAGGGTCTTGGCCAACCCCCCCACTCCTAGCCTCAGGCTGCAACCCCACACAGGACATGGCTCAGCCCAGCCCACCGGGCCCTCCTGGCAGCCAGCCCTTCCCCCAGCCCCGCCTCCCACATGACTGTCCAACGCACATCTCCCACAATCCACTACAGCCCCCAGGCAGGTGAGCAGGTTTGGTGCAGGGTGTGTGCACATGTGTGCATTCATATGCATATGTGTGTCCGCTCATGTGTTCATGTGTGTGCATATGTACAGACGAGTGCTGCGTCCCCTCACCCAATTCTCTAGTGCACATCTCCCATAATCTACTATGGCCCTAGAGCAGGTGAACAGCTTGGTGCTGAGTGTGCACATGCATGGGCATGTGTGTGCACACACATGTGTGCATACGCAACACGTGTGTGCATGATCGTGTGTGCATGTACATGTGTAGAGTGCTGTGCCTCCTCACCTGATTCCCCAGTGTGCATCTCCTGTAATTCACTACAGCCCCTGGAGTACGTGAGCGGCTTTGGTACAGTGTGTGTACGTGTATATGCATGCACACGTGCACACACATATACATGAGTGTGTTCATGTGTTTGTGCCTGAGTGCACACCTGCGTGCATGCATGCTTGCATGCTGTCTCCACCACTGTAACCCAGACGAAGCTGATCATGTCCATCCCGCAGCCCCGCAGCCGCCCCAGCATGCCCTCTGGAGCCCCTGGGTGTCGCTCCGCCCTTTCCCACCCCCCTCTTGGCTTTGCTGTCTGAAGAGGACACAGGAACGGACTCCAGAAGCCACGGAGTTGGAGGCAGGCGGTTCCCCTGCGCGTTCCGAGGGCAGGATGCACCCGGGGGGCCGTGGGGACTGTTGCTGCCTCTCGTTTCTCCTCGCATACCGTGGGTGTGCGTGTGGACCCGTGGCTAACGCACAGCCTGCTTAGCTGTTCACCTGTAAGGGCACGTTGGCCGCTCCCCCCACCCGCCCCCCCCGCGGCTACTGCTAACAGCTCTGTTAGGGACACGTGTTCCAAGGTGCGGGCAGGCATTATTTCTGGAGTTCTCTGGGAAGCAATTTCTGGATCCACGATGAATGTGTGTTCAGTTTTTGAAGACACAGCCAGACGGTCTTCCAGAGTGACAGGCCCAGGTGACATTCCACAAGCAACATGCGGCATCTGTTTCCTCCCAGTCTTTCCTAGTGACTGGTCTTGTCATTCTTGCTATTTCAGCCACTTCAACATCTGCACAGTGATGTCCTGTGACTCGCACACACGTGTCCCTAACGACATGCAACGTGGACATCCTGGCACCCGAACACGGGCCACCGTCTCCTCTCTGAGGTGAAGTGTCTTCCGTGCCTTCCCCTCCTCCCGAGCCACACCATTGTCACGGCTGATGCTGAGATGTCTTCATCCTAGACAGGGTCCTTGCTCAGGCATGAGGTCGGCCACGGTGCTGTCCCGGGGCGTAGCCCGCCTTGTCCCTCCGGGCAGGTGCTGCACAGAGAACGGAGTGCTCATGGTGATATCATCCACGTTCCTATTTTTCCCATGGGTCACCTTGGGTGCCATATCTAAGAATGCTTCACCAAGACCTGTGTTCTAAAGACTGTTTTTCTACAGTATCATCTAAAAGTATTATCCTTTTATGTCTTACACTTAAAAATAGGATTGATTTTGAGTTAATTTTGGCATGCACTGTGAAGCGTCAGTCCAGATCCACGTTCGTGTGGCTGCCTGGTGGCTCTGGGCTGACCTGGGGGAGGACTGCCTCTGCACCACTGGATTCCCTGGGTCCCTGTGTTCGGAATCAGCTGCTCCCACTTAGGCGGGGCTGCGTCTGGGTTCTCTGCGTTGCTCTCCTGATCTGTGCACCTGTCCCCTTACCAATGCCCCGATTGGAGTACTGTGAGAACACAGCGTCTCACGTTGGAGAGAGGTTTAGTCCACTTCCTCCTTCTTCTAAAAAATCTCTAAATCCTTTGACTTTCCATATACACTTTAGGATGACCCTGCCTGTGCACAAAGGAGAATCCTTGTTGGCACTCTGGCAGCTGTAACCAGTGTGCAGGTGACTGGTGGCTTTACCACATGAAGGCATCAGTCAGGGAGCATTGCAAGTCTCCCCCTGTACTTAGATTTCCTTAATTTTTCTCACCAGTGTGTGGTATTTCCAACCAGCAAGTTGTTTGCATGTTTTGTTAAATTTTAGACCTGTGTATCTTCATTCTTAAGTAATATAAATGGTACTATATTTAAAATTTTGTTTCCATGTGACCGTTGCTAGTACATAGGAGTACAGTTGATTTGCAGGTGCTCTTCTGATACTCGGTGGCCTACTGACTGGCTTCTCTGTGGTCGTCATCGCACTGGCATCCGTGGCAAGGCCCTTGATGCAGGGGCAGGATCCCAAGCTGCCCGAGGTGGTCAGCACACGGCTGGCCCTACAAGAGCTGCCCATGGGTTGCCCACCGTCTTGCTGACTTACGTTGTTTGATGAGTGCCAAGAGCAGCCAGACACAGTTTGGGATGAAGTCAGAAATCAAGTCAGGGTGAAAGTCCACCTGCCCCCGGCCCCGACTCACAGCGGAGAGTCACTGAGACTTACAGAGAGTTCCCTGCCACAGCCACCCATGGGATCCAAGAGGGACAACGGGGCTTTGGCTGCCAGCGTGGGACACAGAACAGGGAGATGCAGCGTCCAGCGCTACGATGGTCACGCAGCAGCAAATGGGTCCTCTGCAGCACATGTCACGGACGCCTTGAGTGCAGGGAAGGTGACTTGTCTTTCCTCAACTGTTCTTTTGAGGAAGCTGAGTGCACCTGGGAGGGAGGCCCGCACTGTACCTCACAGCTGCCCCACCTGGGAGGGAGGCCCGCACTGTACCTGACAGCTGCCCCGCCTGGGAGGGAGGCCCGCACTGTACCTGACAGCTGCCCCGCCCGGGAGGGAGGCCCGCACTGTACCTCACAGCTGCCCCGCGCCCAGCAGCCAGCCCCTTGGCCCCGCCCTGAGCTCAGCTGCACTGGCTCTGCTCTCATCCTGAATGACCACGATGGCTCATCAAGGAGGGTAAGAACAAAGCCCTCATTAAAGCCGTGGGCGTAATGTAGAAGCTTTTGGCTCAACTTGTTTGCCAAGGCCCTGGCCAGTGCCAGCACTGGGAGCCTCACCTGCAGCGCTGGGGCAGAGGACGGGCTCCCGCAGCTAGAGCCGCACCAGCTGGAGTCCTGTCCCCCCTGCTGCTTGGGCTCCAGCTAAGGAGAAGGCAGAAGCAAAGAGGGACGAGTCCGAGGCACCTGGCGCCATCATCGGCGTTGGGCTCTGTGACTGAACCCCTTTCACAACGTGTTCAATAAAAACTGAACTGCTAAAGAAATCAACTCAGATGTTGAGATGGCACCAGCCTAGCCCTGCTCTGAGCTCTCTGGAGAGCCCTTTGCCCTGAGCCTCATAAGACAGGAAGTGAGGCCTGGGGTCCCCTCTGCCACCTGCTGGTGCTGGACCAGGGCCGGAACGGAGGCTGACGCGAGAACATAGCTCCGAAGCTGTCGTCAGCTTTTCTGGGTAACTTTTCCACCGTCACTGGAGGACCACGCTCAGAGGCTGCTGGCCTCCCAGGTTTCTGCGCTAGAAGTCTTGGGAGACCAGCAGGTAGATACTTTGCTGAGGAAGGATTTTGTGCAAGAGATGCAGTTTCTCCTAGCCAGGCAGAAACTGTTGTTGTTGTTTTCCAATTACTAGTAAATATCGGATTTGTGGGCTACAAATGTGTTCCAGTGACCTGTGGGCTCCACCCACCCTCCTTCGCCTGGAGCATCCAGGGTCATCTAAGGCCCAGACTGACTGAAGGAGTGAGCAAGACGACGCAGCGGGAGCTTGGAGCAGGAAGTCCAGCCTACAGCGGAGCTCTGTGTGTCTGTCAGCTTGTCCCTCCTGGGACAATGTAAGCTACACGAAAGCTCCTTGTGACTTGAGCTTCCCAAGAAGAGTCATCTCGCCCCATGGCAGCAATGGTGGATGGGCGTGGTGGAGAGCTGCTCACTTCATGGTGGCCGGGAGCCCGAGAAGAGACGTGCCCTCCCCAGGCACAGCCCAGTGGCCGCCTCCCCGACAGGCCCCACAGCAGCCGGGGCGCTCACCCACAGGTGACCCCGTTAACACCTTTAAAGGGGTCCCAGCGCCTTCCCACAGCCCCGCTATGAACACGTTTTGGGGCCACTTTAAACCAAAACAATGCCACCGCAGGAAGGAAGGTGCCGACATCTGTTCGGAACACTAGACTGTCTAGGCAGGGCCTGCCTTACTCCTTCACGGCTGGGACACAAGCCTCCACAGCGCGGCTCACGGGAGGAAAGGCTCAGTTTAACCTGTAGTAGCTGCGCGAGTCTCAGCTCTTCCGTGGGTGGCTCGCAAAGGCCGACGGGTGCAGTGAACCTCTAACCAGAGAAACTGTTTATCCCATGGTGGACGGGAAGCTGGGTAGGAGAGGAAGTTGGGGCTGGCACGTACTTTCCAGGTCACCCCAGTGACCCTGTCCCCTCCCTTCCAGGGCCCCCTCTTGGCAAGAAGCCAATGACTTAACTCCCGTGACTGAATCACCTTCCAAACATGAGGCTTGGGGACACTCTGGGTCCAAACCACGGCAGGGTGACAGAGCCAGCCTTACTTCCTTAGTTCCCCCGTGCCTCTTTTTCCTTCCCTTGACTTACTGTGCCGGCAGAGCTTCCCGCAGCTACCGTGAGCGTGGAAATCCCGACTGGGACCGCAGACCTGCCCGCCTGGCTCCATTAAGGACGGCATCAGCTGCCGAGAAAATGCCCCACCTTTCCCGGTTTTCTGAGGTTTTATTAAAATAGGCGTTGAATATTTCCAAGTGCCTTCTCTGCATCCATGGATATGATTGTGTGATTGTATTTCTTTGACCTTTTCATGTGCTATGTACATGGGTCGATTTTCTGGTGTGGAAGAAGCCCCCCCATCGCTCACCTAAGCCTCACCTGGTGACAGCGTTTAATTCATTTTATGCTACTGAGTTCTATTTGCTACCATTTTGTTTGGTTTGGAAAATTTCCATCTATATTCATGGGGATCCATATTTTTCTCTCAGTACTGCGTTTGTCTGATTTTGGTATCAGGGCCATACTGGCTTCATAAAATGTAGGGAAACATTCCTCTCTCTTCTGTTTTCTGAAAGAGATCTTAGAGAATTATTGTTAATTCTGTGGATGCTTGGTACCATTCTCCGGAGACTCAATCTGGGCATGGAGATTTCTTCTTCAGGGGCTTTTAATAGGAATCCTATTTTGTAACTATTACAGGGTTATTCAAATAACCTGCTTCATAGTGGTTGAATCATAACGATTTGAATTTTTCAAAGAAACGCTCCATTTCATCTACGCTGCGAAGTTGCTCTGTGTAAATTTGTTCACAGAATTCCCCCGCTGTTCTTTTGACTTCTGCGGGGTCTGCAGAGCGATCTGGCTCCGTTCCTCGTGTTGGTTATCTGTATCTTCCGTCTCCTGCTCTTTGTTAGTCTTGTAGAGGTTTGTCATTTTATTGATCTTCACAAAGAATCAAATTTCCGTCTCACTGATTTTTGCCTGTGACTTTCTGCTTCTGGTTTTGTGATTTCTGCTGTTACTACTGCCTCCCCTGTTTGCCTCAGGTTTATTTTGCTCTGCTTCTCCTGATGGGGAGCTTAAGTTGCTGATTTCAGGCTTTCCCAGTACGAGCGTTTCATGCTGGAAAGTTCCCTCTCAGCATTGCCGTAGCTGCAGATTTTGATACTGTGTGCTTTCATTTTCATTCAGTGCAATGTATTTATTTCCTCTGACACTTCTTTTTTGACCTGAGGATTATTTAGAGGCTTTTGCTTAATTTTCAAGAGCTTGGAGATTTTCTGTCATTTCTGTTATTGACTGATAACATGCTTTCATTGTGGTCAGAGAACCAACTGTATTATTTCGATATAAAATTTTTGTTGAGGTCTATCCTGTGGTCCATGGAACGTCCCGCCTTATGTACCGGGGCTCTTGCGTAGAATGTACGCGCTGCTGGGATGTTCCAGAAGTGCCAAGCCTTCCTTCTCAGGGGATGGCAACCTTGGTTCTTTTGTGTCTTTGCTGATTTTCTAATTATTCTATTACTGTTGGGAGAAGGGTGCTGACGTTCCAGCCGTAACTGCGGATTTCTCTTATTCTATCAATTCTGCTTCATGCATTTCATAGCTCAGTTTGGTGCACACATATTTAAAGTTGGCTTGTCCTCTAGCTGTAGTTGTTTTCTTTGAAGGCAGAGACAGGAGGATTGTAAATTCAAGGCCAGCATAGGGCTACATAGAGGGTTCAAGGGTAGCCTGGACTACGTAGAACTTGTCTCAAGAAAACCCCAATAATAATATTTCATTGCACTGGTCTACTTTTTATTAATATATTGTGACATCTTAACCTTCTTTTATTAATGTTCGTATGTTATAGTTTTATCCAACCTCTTTTCAGCCTACCTCTACCACCACACTTGAAGAGAGTTTCTTGTAACATATGTTGGGTTATAAGTATCTCCCCTGCAATTTTCATCTTCTGATGCTCATTTGTGTTGAATGGAGTTGTTAATATGTTAAGGCTCAAATCTCTACATTTTTTGTTTTCTCAGTATTTCCTCTGATTTTTATTCTTTTTTGTTTTTGTTATCTTGCTGTAGCTCAAGCGCTTTTTAGAATTCTATGTCACCTTACCTACAGGATCCTTTGGTACAGTTTCTTGGTCCCTTTCCCGGGTTTCTCGGCTGCCTGTCTCCTCTCCTCTCCACTTCCAAGGACACTAACACTAGCTTTTCTGTCATAGTCCTGTATTTTCTGGGATAAAACTCACCTGATCATGACCTATCCTGTTTTTAGTGTCTAGTTCAATTTGGTACCAGCTACTTTATTGGAGATTATTGAGTTTGCGATTGTCAAGCATGTTGGTCTCAGTTTTCATGCTCTCTCTCTTTTGGGGTAGGGTGGTGGGGATGTCTTAGCTTCTGTCTTTGGGGTACGGTGGTGGGGATGTCTTAGCTTTGGTCTTTGGGGCATGGTGGTGGGGATGTCTAGCTTTGGTCAGTGATCAAAGCTTGATCAAGTGAGTTTGGAGTGTTCCCTCTTTATTGTGTTGGAAGCAGTTGAAAAGGTTCACACTAATTTTTGGAGTGCTGAAGTCACTTATGAACCACCTGGTTCTGGGTTTTTATTTCAACTGTGGGTTCAATATCCTTGTTACTGGTCTACTTAGGTTTTCTATTTCTTTCTAATTCAGTTCTAGGACGTTCTATGATTTGAGGGATTGATGCATTTCTCCTCAGCTATCCAATTTGCTACAACTGCCCTTTATAATCTTTAGGAACCATTTCATTTCTGCAACACACCTGGCTATATCTCCTCTCGTTTCCAATTTCGCTTACGTGAGTTTCTTTTCCTTAGTCAGCTAGATGTTTGTCAGTTTGCCTTTTCAAAAAATGACTCTTGTGATAACTGTTTTTTCGCTGTTTACTTTCTCCCTTTGATTCATTTCTGCTCTAATTTTTGTTATTTCCTTCCTTCTGCAAGTTTTGGACTTAGTTTCTTTCTCTTACTGTCCTGACATCTAAAGGCAGCTCGTTCCCTTTCCTGTCGTATTTGTCACTATGAGCTACCCTCTGAACCCTACTTCTGCTGCACTGTGTAAGTTTTGATGTTTTTGCATTTCTCTGTCTTGAGATATTTTTAAAATTCCCTTTTGATTCCTCCTTGACCTACCACTGTGGTATTTGGTCTCCACACATTTATGAATACTTGTATTTCCCCTGGTTGTTCAACCCTTAGAAACCCTCCGTGAACTTAATCAGCATCTTTTTCCATCCAAGGAAAAACAAAAGCAAGCAAACATCTCGCTGAGCCTCCTTCTGCAAGGAATTCTTCTCCGCACCGCATGGATGTTTTCAAACACAGGAAAGTACTGATGCCTCCTCTCAGCCCAAACTCCAGATTTTCCAGTGGCCCCCGGCTCTCTCGCCTCTGCTTTCGCTGTGGTGTTCTTTTGGCCTTGCTTGTCCCCCGACATCAAGGCAGCTGAAGACTCTGCTGTTTTGACTTTTCCAGAACCAGACACCATGGTAGCAGGACTCACTCACAGTCTACTGAGGACAAAGGAAACAGGCTGCCCCGACACCCAACCGCAAAGCTCCCTTGGGGAAAACCCCGAATCCCTACCACTAAATTATCTATGGCGAGTGTCTTCTTAAGAAAAAGAAGGACAAACTTCTGTCTTTCCAAACACAAAAAAATGTGTAGAAGCTCAAAACAACCACTTTTTTTCACCAAAGAAAATAATTCACATTGTCTGACAAGTTCATTTTCCCAATGTATGCATATGCCCATACAAAAAGCCTCTGAAGACTGTAAAATCACATTGGACCACAGCGTGTGCCTCCACGAGCCCCAGTCTCCTCCCTGCAAGACCACCCGTGGTGTGCCCCGCCCAGCTAGGCTGTCTTGCCATGACATATCACGGACACAGCAAGACCTCCCCGGTCGGGCCCACGCACCATGCCTGACACACCATCAGCTCCCACTGTGGTAAGAACACTGAGAGAAACTGAGCATGCGCGGAACAGCTGAGTGGGAGTCGCCGCTCCTTACCACATGCACGAGGGTCCTCCACCCGCGCAGCGTGTGCTTTGTTTCCACAATGAAGAGAATTTCAGAAGATGCTCAGAGGGGTCGGAAGGGAAGAGATGGGCCCTAGACCACCCCTCTGCCGCCTTTGCACATTATCTTGAGGTTAAAGACATGAAAAATTGTCTATTGATTTTCGTTTTCACCATGACAGTATATAATTCCACATGCACTTCCTTAACATAACGAGTTTTTATGAATGTGAGCACATTTCCAGAGTGTGCAGGCTCACGGTGGCAGCCTTGTCGCTGGCCCCATCTCGCCTCAGCCACGAGTCCTCCAGGGCAGAGGCTTGTTCTGCTTCCAGGCTGCCGTCGTGACCAGGGAAGGAGCCCGGTGCGGTCACTGTCCGGGGCTGAGCTACCTCTCCTCTCACAGGCCCATGGTCGCAGAGGTGCCTGCAGCCCAGGTCTCCTGAGCTGTGTGTCACGAAACCCTTGGTCCAACCAGCGCCCTGGGCAGAAGCCCCGGCTGTGGCTCAGGGGCATTAAGGCTGTTCTGCATGTTCTTCCCGCTTACGTGTAAATGGCATCTTCAGAGGTAGGGGAGGAGTCCTACGGGGTCAGCGGTGACGTCAGGTGCCCGTCACTCTGAACCCTTAGAAGGCAGCATGGCCACCTGGGTATGGCTTCCGGTGGCTGCCTGGAGGTGTGGGCGTGGCGCAGGGGTTTTCTGGGAGTCTCCAGGACACAGGAAAAGCTGCCAAGCGGCAGTGGGCAGATGCCCTCTGGAACGTCCCTTTGAGGGTGAGGACCGGGCCTTTGCTGGCGGCTCTGCCCCAGAGTGCAGGTGTCTGCTGGGGTGAGTCCTCCCCACTTCAGCCCCTCCTGCTCGGGTCTCAGTTGTCATCTGGAGCCACACTGGACCTCCCACCAGCACCGTGACAGGAATCACAAGTGGACCCAGGCACAGGCACACTGTGCCTCTGACCCAGCCTGTTGTGCTGAGGGCCTGTCCTCACAGGCCATCCAGCCACACTGCAGCCCAGCCATGGCACACCAGTGTGGAGAGTCCCCGCTGTCTCCCCTCTGGCTGCTGAGGGACAGAAGGACCTTTGGCCCCTCACTCCCCTTCTCCACTGCCGCCATCCCCCCTCTGCAGAAGCCTTGGGGTTTCTGAGAGGACACTTGCGGTTCCAGAGGACCCTAAGAAACAGCCGCTGGCCACGGGGTAGGTAACAGAGGCTGCCTATCCCACCCCACACATCTCGCTTGCGGGCTGCACAGCCACCGCCCTGATAAACCCACTGTCCTTCCTGGAGGACCGGCTTCCCAGGCAGTCCTCTGCATGCGGCAGCTGCTGGGGGATGACCCTGCCCAACGTGCACTTCTGTGCTGGGATGCCGGGCACGGGAGGCCTGGGACACACAAACCAAGGTGGGGGCAGGGAGGGACCAGGGAGGCCAGCTGACGGGATGAAACGACTCGGTTACAACCCAGTTTCCAGAGAGAGATCGCCTGACCGGCGGGGAATTCCCAGAGCTAGCCCTCAGAGCAAAAACCAGCCCTCGGCACTTACCTGATTACCATTTCTGACAGGTGCTTCCAGGCGGTGACTCAGCCACCAGGTGACTCGGCTTCAGTTTCCTGGGAGTAGGAAGGGGACAGAAGGGAGTGGGACGGCAGGCCAGGAAAGTCAGAGTGGCAGAGAGAGGGGCAACACAACGCAGAGGCCCCAGCTCTCCTGGCCCCAGGTGCCCATTCCAGGTCTGAGAGCAGTGGAGGGAGTGGGCAGACGGCCAAGAACCGCAGGGACCGCCCAAAAGGGACCGCGGGCGGTGTAGACGAGAGGAGGAAGCAGCCTGCTTGTCCCAAGAGTTTGTTTGGGTAAGAAAAACCAAGGATCTGAGCCCCACTGTGCCCGTGGTGGCACCATGGGTCAGCAGAAGGCCAAGTCCTGCTGTTTCTCTTGACAGCCAGAAAACACAAGGACACGGGACGCCATTGGGCGAGGAAGCCACCCGAGGCCTCCTCACGGTGCCTGCGGCTGCCTGGCCTGTCACATCCAACCCTCACCGTAGTGGCAACACCACCAACCCAGAGACATGGAGCGGGAGAGACACTAGGGTCACACATCTCCAAGTGCCGCACACAGAAGCGGCTTGCGACATAGGTGGCTCTAGACGTGGTGTGCAAAGCACTTCCTCCCCGAGGCGACTGGAAGCGGAGGCCCAGAGGCTGGCGTCAGACCCATCACACCGCTCCCGCTGGAGGACCCGTCGTGGCTCTGTGGGTGCGGGGCCTGGGCAAATGCTGTTTCCGGAACCCCCCAGCCATCTGCCCCACAGCAGAGGGGTCTATACAGTGGCGAGGGTAGCACAGCTTATGCAACTAGGGAAACACCAACCGCGTCCAAAATCAGACCTGGCGCTATGTGCCTGGTGGGGGAGAGCATGGACATGGTGTGTACAGGTGGGGGCTCCTGCTGGCAGGCGGGCCTGGGCCCGGGGCAGCTGGGTCTGCAGCCCTGCGATTCCCACCTCTGCTCTGGCTCTCAGGGAGCAGTCTTGGTGCTAGGACCTCCTAGAAGCAATGTGTGGGAGGGTCAGACTGGTGCCCTCCTGCTGAGGTAACAGAGGAGGGCCCTTTACTCTTAGCCCAGCCAGGCAGGGCCGCTGTGGGGCCCCGGGAGCCTGGCTGCTGGGTGCCAGCTGATCTGGGCAGTCCACAGACAGCAGACGGAGGAGGGAAGCTACCAGCTGGGCTGGAGCCGGAGGCTGAGCAGGTCCAGGCTCTAAACATCAAACAACGGCAGGTGTGGTGGCCCACACCTGTATTCCCTGCTCTCTAGAAGGCTGAGACAGGAGGATCGCAAGCTGGGGCCCAGCTCAGGCAACTTAGCAAGACCCTATATAAAAATAAATAACAAAAGGGGCTGGAAATGGGGTTCAGTGTGAAAGCCCTGGGATCCATCCCCAGAACTCCGGGAGAAAACCGCCCACACACTGGCATGGTCAGGGTGGACCGTAGCCCGGCCTTCACCTAGGATCTGGACTCATTTGTGGACGGCGTGTACTTAGATACTTCACGGAATCACAAAGGAACTTGTCTGACATGGAGACTGTGACCCACTTCTCGCCAGACGCCGGCCAGGCCCGACTCTGGGCTTCGTCCCCAAGGCTGCCGCTCCTTCCTAATCCTAATTCCACCCAGGACCACATCGCGCGACCATCCCAGATCCACCTCCTTCCTTCCTTCTCCCGGCTGCCTCCCTAATCCAAATCTGGGCCCCTGGTCTCACCGCCGTGGCCTCGGCGGCCTTCTCTCTCCCACCGGGCTCTCGCAGCACAGGGGTGGCCGCTGCCAATGCGTGAGGCAGAGTGTCACTCTCAGCTTGAAGCTCCTCCATGCTCAGAACAGCATCTAGACTCCAAGAAAGCAGGGAGGCCCGGGTCTGGCCGGCCGAGTCCCCAGCGTCCCCTCCGCCCCTCTTCCTGACTGCACCCCAGCCCCTGGGCTACTCTAGACTGGACCAAGGTGCCACCTGCCAGCTGGTGATTTGCTTGGTTCACACGGACAGAAATCAGGCCCTGGTGCTTCCATGGACGCCCACCCCTGCCGCGTGCTGCCTTTCAACTCTGCCAGGTACTGGCCTCGGCTGCCTTTGTGTCCCAAATCAAATCATGATATGTACGATTTCTGTCAAAAAAAAAAAAAAAAACCCATGATAGTGCATCCTTATTCACCTTACTCCAGGACCTGGCACTGTGTGACTTCCAGGTCCTAGCCAGATTCAAAATGACTGTGAAAGGAAATATTGGGGTCGATTCAGGACACAGAGGGGGCAGCCACGACAGGGCAGCCACAGACCCTCGGTTGGGAGGGCTCCAGAGCTGCTGCAGGAAGGGCAGAGGCCTCAGGAGGGGCTCGCGGCCAAGTGTCTTGTGTGGTGAGTCTTTTACAGCTCGAACTCCACGGCCTTCTTCTGCGGCACTTCCTTGTCCATCAGGTTAGGCTTGCTCTTGGCCGTAGGTCCCGCCTGGGCCGTGGGGCTCAGCTGTCCGCGGCCCTCCCTTCCCACCTCCTTTATCCCAGCAGATGAGGCTGCAGGTACCTAGAGATAGCTCAGCTAGTCCTGCGCAGTGCCTGTGATATAGTTCCTGATGTCTGCGACAGCTGAGCTGTGGGGCTGGTGGTGCTCCCGGGGGCCGTGCCAGGACCAGCGGAGCCAGGGCCTGTTGGGGGTTGTGAGACCCAGGCTCCAGCCAGCAGCTTCCAGGTGGTCACTGCTGCTTGATGTCCTTTAAGATTCATCAGCCACCGTGGCACCCACACAGGCCTGTCGTCCCACTTTGGCCTCCTGGTGTGGGGCTGTGTTAGTTTCCTTTTTTGCAGACCCTGGGGACCGAACCTGATTGTGGGGTTCTTCGTGGAAGGGCTGGGTTTGGTCCTGCTCCGTCCTAGGGGCCAGAGCCCTCCTCAGGTCTGTACCTAAAGAGAGAGGGGCCTGGAGCCAGGACTTGTGTGATGCCGGTTGGCAGGTGTGGCCGATGGGACAAACCTTTCCCAGGGGCGCCTTGGTGCTCCATGCCTCAAGAACAACGGGGGCAGCCCCAGCCAGGGCAGCGGCAGGATGCGGAGACGTCCTTTAGTTCTGAGCTCTGTGCCTCGGTGCCCGGTGGCCTTGTGGGACCTAGGCAGCTCCCAGAGCCTCCAGGAGCTCGAGAAAGGGGATCCTGCTACCAGTGGCCCCTGGAGATAACAGAAAGGCCGCCCTGAGTTCAGGGGCCAATGCCTGGCCGGCCCTAATAACCAGCTGGGCAGTCTCGGCCTCCTGCCCCGGCTCTCGGCTGGGGAGGAGCCGCTATAATTAGGCCGTTCCGTGCAAATTCCTCCCTCGCCACCCCTTCTCCTCTTCCTCCCATTGTCCGTCCCTTCCTCTTCCACCCACAGCTGGCAGCCGGTATTTCTGTCTGCAGGAAACGCGCTCACTGAGACCGTGCTTGTGTTAGTGCCGGCTCTGCCGGCAGCCGGTTCCTTATCCCGGCCTGCGGAATGTCTTCCATGTGCCCAGGTGGCTGGTGGACAACCTCACAGGCACTTTGCACGAGGCGAGGAAAGTTTCCACAGGCGGAAAACGCTCCAAGTTTGCTGCGCAGAGACCCAGGCGCGGACTCCAGCGACACCCCACCCCGGCTGGACACCGAGGCCCTGGCTCCCGACGTCAGCGCCCTCGTCCACAAAATTTACAGGATCTGATTAGAGTGACGATGTAATGACGGGACAGCGCTCTACAGCCCCAGCGTGGGGCGTGCCAGGAGCTCACCAGCTGGGCAGTGCTGTCATGAACACGGGATGGACAGACCTGGCCCACAGCAGCGCTGCGGTCGAGGGCCGGAGTCACCGCCTGCTTTTACAGAGACACCACCATGTGTGCTCCTTCACCTATTACGCGTGGCCGTGTTCATGCTGCCTGTGTCGGATCCCACAGCCGCCACCCAGACACAAGGCCTGAAGGCTTTTCGGAACTTCGCAGGGAAGTCTTCCAGTCCCTGCCTGACCCAAGCCCGTGCTGGACTCCGGATCACGGCCGAGGTGCCCTCAGCATTGGCAGGACAGAGCCCTGACCCTGCCCCAGGCACAGTCTGCTGGAAACTGCTTGCTCCCCGCCCAGTGCCGCCCCGCCTCGCGACGCTCGCCCTGCTCGCCCTGCTCCGCCGGAGGTGTGCTGCTGCACACCTCCTCAGTCGGATGTCCCCGGGCCTGCGCCTGGCCCTCCTCTGCATCCCGGGTCCCGTAGGGTACCGCCTCAGGCGCCCTGGTTCCCGGCACCCGAGCCTCCCTGACGCGACCCACCGCGCGTAGCTCAGAGCCTCGCCAGCGGGGCAGGGAGACGCTGCTTCCCGGGTGCCACGCGCCGCCCCTTCTGCCTGCCTTCTGCCCTCCCCGGCCCTCCCCCACCCCACAGTAGCTACCTTCCGGCTGCTGGGACAACATGCCGCCACTTGGAAGCCTTAGAGTGGAAGGCGGTTATCGTGGGTCGTGGTGACAGAGGGTTCAGGCCACGGTCTGTGTCCCCAAGGCAGGAACGGCACGCGAAGGGCAGCCGCTCACCTTGGGACCACAGGAAGCAGAGGGAGCGGGGAGGAGCCGAGACAGGAAGTGGCCCCTCCGCGACCGACCAGGCCCCGCCTCCCAACAGCCGAGACAGGAAGTGACC
>PVKB01006774.1:0-52005 GCA_004027205.1 Ctenodactylus gundi
CTTAATTTTCTTTAGCTCCCTGTGTATTCTAGTTATGAGTTTCTTATCTGAGGTGTTGGTGAATATTTTTTCCCAATCTGTTGGTTCTTTACTTACAATGTTGACAGTTTCCTTTGCTGTGCAGAAACGTTTTAATTTGACAAGATCCCATTTGTTGATAATGGGGATAATTTCTTTTGCTCTTGGTGTCTTGTCAAGAAAATCTTTACCTACCCGTATATCTTTTAGAAATTTGCCTACTTTGTCTTCCAGAAGGTTTAGTGTTTCATTTTTAATGTTTACATCTTTAATCCATTTTGATTTGATTTTGGTGCATGGTGATAGGTGTGTGACTAGATTCATTCTTCTGCATGTGGATGTCCAGTTTTCCCAGCACCATTTGTTGAACAGGCTGTCCTTTTCCCATTGTGTGGATTTGGCCCCTTTGTCAAAAATTAGGTAGTTGAGGGTATTTGAGTTTCTTTCTGCATCCTCGATTCTGTTCCACTGGTCTGTCTGTCTTTTTTAATGCCAATACCAAATTGTTTTTACCACTATGGCTTTATAGTACAGCCTGATGTCAGGAACTGTAATGCCTCCTGCTTTGGTCTTGTTGCTCAGGATTGCTTTGGCTATTCACGGTCTCTTTTGGTTCCATATGAATTTAAGGATTGTTGTTTTAAATTCTTTGAAGAAACTTGTAGGTATGTGTGATTACTTTTAACATCATATGGTAAGAAGACCCTTACTGGTTACACCCCCTAATTTTGCACTTTCCCAGCCTTCAGAAGAGTGAAGCAAATAAAATATTATTATTTATAATTTATCCAGCCAGTGATTCTCTATTATAAAAATAGAAAAAGAACTAAGCCAGGGAGGCGGTAAGAGTCAGCCTTTGGTTCAACCTAAGGAATGTAAAATTTTCCTTCTTTTGTTGAAGTAGAAGCTAAGTGACTGCTCATAGTCTTGAGAGGTAAGGTAGAAGGAGGGTTATACAAAGAGATAGCATTTGGGTGAGATTTGGGGTAGGAATAGTGAACAGGGTTCAGTTCCCATGCCAAATGGGATCAGTTTGTCATTGTGTCATGGAACACTATGAACCACTTATACCACACAAGCTCTCACAGAAAGAACACTGACTGATCGGGAGAAATATGCATGCTATGCATTTTCTCTTTTTTGGAATATTCTTTCAATTTCTTAGATTCCATGAAACTTGGTGCTACTACTAGTTCAACATACCATCCCTACTCCCTAGATTCAAAATGTGACTTTGGAATTACACTACTGCTATTACATGTCATTTCTGGTTGTTTGTTACTCTTGAGTGGGTAAGTTCTCTCAAATGGGTAACTTGCAGTTGGGTTGTTCTTAGTTGATTGAAAATTTATGAGAATTTTAATTTCTGGAGACTGCTGTGATGTGCAGAAAGGGTTCCCCAAAGGCCCATGTGTTAAAGTATTAGTCCCCAGCTCATGGCACTATTGGGAGGTGTTGGAATCTTTAGGAAATGAGGCCTAGGGGTGAATGTCCAGGAAACTGAGGGCATGTCCTGAATAGGGACAGTAGGACTCAACCCATCCTTCTTCTCTTTGCTTTTTCAGTCTTCACCATGAAGTGGATGGTTTTACTCGACCGTACTTTTGCACCATGGTGTGCTACCTTATCATGGGTCCAAAACAGTGAAGCCAAAATCAGTTATGGACTGAAACTTCCAAAACTGTTAACTAAAACCAAACTGCTCTTGATAAATTGATTGTCTCGTATATTTATTGTAGTAATGAAAGGATTGTGAACACAGAAGCATAGTGGAATACCAGAAGACCATTCGGCTTCCACCCTCATGACCCCAGTGCTCCCCCACTTCACTCCTCCACTGAGATACTCCACCAATGGTGCAGTGGATTTCTCTGTCACCAAAACCGTGCACACTTGATAACTTCCTGAAAAACTGCCTCATAGCCCTTTCTCTTCATTTTTCCCCTTCATTTTCATCTTCTGCTCTTTCTTACTCTCCTTAAGCATGACTCAATTATCAGAGTAAGTTCCTCTTTAGGAGAAGTAAAAAATAAAATGAGTCTACTCATTCCTATAGATTTAAATGCAATTTTTAAATTGATAATTTCAAATATTCTAAACATAGTCCAGAACTTTAATTGTGCCATCCTATTGACATCTGTTTGAAATATCTCTAATAAGATCACTAGCAAGTGTCAAATGTAGCATTCAACATGAACTTTTAACCCATCCTAATCTGTTTTCGTCTCTTCTTACTATCCAATAGCACAACCAGCTGTCCAGGTGATCATCTGAGAAATTGTAAAACTATTCTCAGTTTGACTCCTTTTCTCCTTCCCACCCTCTCACCCTATGTATCATGCTAATCTTCCCAAACTACATTTTGGGGTGCCACTTCTTGCTATCATGTCGCTGCCTCCCTAGCCCAGGCTACCAGTGTCTACCATCTAGACTATTGCATTAATCTCATAACTACTTGCCCTCATAAAATCCAGTACTTCTACAGTAGTAAGTCATCTCACGTTTGTTCACCAAACACTTTATTGAATGCATCCAAGGCTTATCATGGACCAGCTGCTCAAGGCTCTTGGAAGTCATTAAGGGAAAATAAACCCTGCTTTTGAGGAGCTTATGTGTTCTAGTGGAGATGTACAACAAATGATCGATATAATTATAGATAAATTACATAGTAGACTAGATGATGGTAAGTGCTATGGAAAATTTGAAAGTAAACAACTAAAGAGCTACAGAACGCTTGGGTATTGCTGGCTTCACATTAAGTAGGCCAGGATAGGGCTCAAATAAAAGATGAAATGTTCATGAGTAGACATCTGAAAAATAATGTTCCAGATTAAAGAAAAACTAAGCAAAACGTTTTAAAGTCAGGAAGTTTTTGATGTGTTTGAGAGGATGTGAGATAAACTGAGTGAGCAGATGAGGAATTATGTAGATGGAGACAAGATCGCTTGGCATGAGTGAGAACATGGAACTGTCAGGGAAACTATAAACACTTCAGTTTGTACCTGAATGGAAAGAGGAACCATTGGGTAATTTTAAATGAAAATCATATATAATATGATTTACTGTTTGAAATATAGACACTAGGAGATAAAATTGTACAGTGGAATGATAGAAAGCTATTGTAGTAATTTGAAGGATTATTGATTACTGACGAAAGTTTAGATAAGAGTGTTAATGTGAGAGGTAGTGTAGAGTAGTTAGATTCTGGATATAATTTGTAGGTGGATCCAAAATTTCCTGAAAGATTTGTATAAATATGGTATGTAGAAGAGAGACATTAAGTTTGATTATAGGGTTTTAGGATGGAGCAACCAGAAAAGATGAAGTCGTCATCAAATGAGATAAAAATTAAGACAATAAAAAGTTTTAGTCTTTATTATTCTTTTGTTTGATATGCTAATTATATCTCAGAGTGGAGGTGTTGAGCAGGTATGAGATGCTTAAGTCTGTATTTCTGGAAGAACACTGAACTGCAACTTCCTTTCACATAGAAGGCACATAAAGCCAGGAGACGATGCACTCATCAAGAGAGTGAATGTAGAAAGAAAATGGGCCAAGGAGTGTCTGCTGGAGCCAAAGAACTTAGAAAAAGGGACGTAGAATGAGCAATGAAGGTAGAGAAAAGGCATATGTTTAGAAACCAAGTGAGGAGAAGGGTATTGACCAAGTAAGTCATCCCTTGATAGACAGGTCGAGCAATGACCAAGAAAATGTGGAATAAATCATCTCATAAATCATCTCATTTCTCAAATTAAAGCTCATCAAACATTAAGAACAAAATCCAAGCGATGCATCATCTTGTCCCGATCTCTCTTTTCTCCGGATCCAGCAACCATGATCTTTCACTTGATTAAACTTGGCAAACTCTTTTCTAGGTGAGGGCCTTCATCCCTGCTCTTTTGTGTCTGCAGTGCTTCTTCCCTCACTCTTTGAATGTGTCAATTTTCTTATATTTAAAATCTTACCATGATTAGATTTCAGAGGCATAGGTTGGAGTTCTTTTTTTGCATCAATGTATGGATATTCAGTTGTTCTAGCATTATTTGTTGAAAATACTCTCCTTTCTCTTTTGCATCATCTTTGGACTTCTGGTGAAGATCAATTGTCAATATGTACATGTGTCGACTTCTGCACTGCTCTGTTTTATTCCTCTATTTGATTTAATTTCATAATAAGCACTGAAAGCAAGTTGTGTTAGCTTTCCAACTTTCTTCTTCTTTTTAAAAAATTGTTTCCTCTTATTGTGATTGAAGTATTGTTGACTTTATGGATCAATCAAGGAAAACTGATGTGTAAGGAATACCAGGTCTTCTGACTCATGGTTGTATTAGGGATTTCCTTTGACTTAGGTTTTTAAGAACATTTCACAGCAACTTTTTTTAGTAGGCATTTTGTAAACAGTGTAAAAGACTTCCACATGTTTTGTCAGATGCATCATTAATTATCATGTATTTTATGCTACTATAAATAATATTTTTATTTCATTGCTAGCACAATGAAATGTAGTTGATTAGTGCATGTTGCTCCTAAATTCTGGAAGTTAGTTCACTCACTGATTAGTATGTAGTTTAGTAGAGATATGGAAATTTCTGCATATACAAAAATTTCATTTCTTTATTTTAAATCTGAATGTTCCATTGGATAGAACTTCCAGTAAATGTTCGATAGACATGGTGAGGGTAAACATCTTGGCTGTGCTTCCATTCTCAGTCTGTTACCACTAGGAATGATACTATTTGTAGTTTTATGCACTTGTCCTTTTACACATCAAGGAAGCTCCTTTCTCTTTCTATTTTACTGAGTTATTTTGTATCTCTTTTGTATTTATTGCTATTATCATATTTTCTCTTTCAGTGTGTAAATACCATAAAACAAATGGATTGATTTTGTATGTTAAAACAACTCTATGTCATCGAGACAAGCACAAATCAGGCATTTTTGTACTGTTTTAATGTTGCTTGATTTGTTAATTTTTTGAGACGGGGTCTTGCTTTGTAGCCCAGGCTGGTCCTGAACTCACTATGGAGCTGAGGCTGGCCTTGTATTCAGGGCAATCTTTCTGTCTTAGCTTCCTGAGTTCTGCGGTTACAGGCGTGCTCCACACTGTGATGTGAGGGAATTAAACTCGGGTACTTTGCGTTTGAGTAAGTGGTAGGCAAGTGCTTTAACCGCTGAACCATTCCTCCAGCAGTGAAGTTTTCTTAAGAATGCTGATATCTATGTTTAAGGCGCATATTAGCTTATATTTCTCTCTCTTTTTGTGACATATTTTTGGTTGTGGTATCAGTGTACTCTTTGGCTCATAAAATAAATTGGGAAGTATTATCTGCTCTGCAAATTCCGGAAGAGTTTGTGTAGATTGGTATATTTTAATTCTTTAAGTATTTTGTTGAATTTAATAGTAAAACAGGTTAGTCATAAAGGGTTCTTTCTTAAGCAACAAATTTAATTTTTAAATAAATACAGGACTACTCATATCATCTATTTCCTCTTGAGTAGGCTTTGGTACTTTATCAAGCAATTTGCTTATTTTTTCTAACTTGATCTCATTGAAACAAAATTATTTAAAATATTGTTCTATTTTTCTTTTTAGTATCTAGATTCTATATTGATGTGCTTTTTCTCAATCCTAATATTGACAGGTATTTATGTATTTGCTCCCTCACCAATGTGACTAGAGGCTTCTCAGCTGTGTTGAGGAATTTGTGTGAAATATTTTTGCGACATAGCATACTGAAGTTATTTATTGAAGAGAAGTTGCTTAAAGAAAGGAGGCAATGCATTCTCACACTGAGGAGGCTGAATGTATTTAGAGGATATTTAAAACTCAGGAAAAAAGAACAGATGAAATTATTTTTAGGTCAATCTAAAATTCCAAAAGTATAATTAAGCCTCAATAAAAGATAAAATAAAACTTATAAAAAGTCTTACTAGATAAAAGGAAGAATAAATAGATAGAGAAAAACACCTCACATGGAATCCTTAAATAAAAGTTTTTAATCTGGAAATAAAAATTATGACAAATTATTAAAAGTTTTACATATGCTAACTGAAAAAAGCCATGCTTTTCAAAGATTGTTAGTAATTTAGCTGACAAAATATGGAAGATTTTATTGTTTTATTGAGTATTTCCCCATCCGAAGAATATGGAAGATTTTATTATCTTACTGAGTGTTTTTCCATTTCACACACTTTAACCAATTTTATTTATTTTTATATCAAGGCACTGTAAAGATGCAACTTTTGGTTTTACTGTTTAAAAACTCATTTTCTATTTCATTGATTTGTCATATTTAGGGTTTATTTTTTCTGCTTCATTTGTATTTTGTTTCTCATTTTTATTAAGTTATTAATGTGAAGGCAGGCAGCAATCCTCTTTATCACCTGCTTCCAGGTCATTAACCGCTTATCCCTGGAAGAAGCTATAGTCACATAGGGCCTGGAAGTGCAGTGCTTGGTGCTACCTTGACAGGCACCAGAAGGTACCTGCGTTCCCATCTTCGGGCCCCAGAGGTGAATGGACAGTTTCTCTTTTGCTGCAGCTGTGCCTTTCCAGATAGGTTGGTGACCCCACAGATGGCAGGTGCCCTGGACTTCCTTCCTGGGAGCCAGTCATTCAGGGGTTGGAGAAAGTGCCCCCTGGAGACTCTAGAGCTTGACAGGAATGTTGAAGCCACTCCTTCCTCATCCATTCTCTGTGTGCCTGGCATATGCGGCTGTCCTGTCATCAGTTTTTTTGTGTGTGCTGCTATTGCAAGAAGCTCTTATTTCTTAAAGGTTGTATCCCAAGAGAGACATGACCCTCAGGATTTTGCTCTTTAGGGGATCAGGAAGTGTCTCAGTAGGAGGAGTGAGAGAAGGTTCTTCCTCCTGAAGCAATCATGGGTGTCCCAAGACTCATTTCAGCTTGGTCACTGCTGGAGTCCAGGTTGAGCAGAATCCTGAGGGTTGTTCCCTCAGGATACAGACCTGCAGTCAGCTCATGAGGTGCAGCCATCAGGAAGGAAGGGACAAGGGACTCCTTGCAGCAGCAACACCACCACCAACAGAAAGTAAAGACGTGATGGCCATGCGTGTCATCCTTCAGAGCCAGGCATGCAGATTGGGTGGGAGAAGGATGGAAGAGGGGTAGGCTTGCAGGTCTGGGGAGAAATAAGAGGGAAAATGTAATTGCCAAAAGCATACATACCTGCAGTCACTATTTGCAGAACTCAGGAAATGTCAGGGACTTACTGGCGTGTTAAGGAGGACCACGGAAGCTGCACGTGTCCACTACCAGCAGTAGTACTCTGAGAAAAGCATCTCCCAGGTCTTGTACAGGACAGTGTCTCCTTCTTGGCAAGCTTCTACCCAAGGATGAACCTGCCACCCAGCCCTAAGTCACTCAGTCTGATGTTGCCCTCTGTGTCCGGTAGGATGCTGTCAGGCTTGAGGTCCATGTGAGGGACACCCCGGACACATGCTGCAGTCATCTACCAAAACAGTCTGTGGGCCTCATGTGCTACAGGAGGCCACCCTCACAGATGCTTGCCCACAGCTCT
Source organism: Ctenodactylus gundi (assembly GCA_004027205.1). Taxonomy (NCBI): domain Eukaryota; kingdom Metazoa; phylum Chordata; class Mammalia; order Rodentia; family Ctenodactylidae; genus Ctenodactylus; species Ctenodactylus gundi. The sequence continues at coordinate 7,560 of PVKB01006774.1, forward strand.
CCCCACCTAGTATTCTGTCACCAAGTACGCCATATCATCTGTTTTGATGACTTTGAAGAATTTGATGATGTTGGGGTATCGGAGAGTCTTCATGAGATCCACCTCAGAGATAATGTGGGAGAGGATCATTCGCCTCAGCAGGACTTTCACGGGCACTTGTGTCCCACTGTAATATGCTTAGACAGTTTTACTTGGGAAAAATTATCCTGGCAAATGGTCCCCAAGACCCAGTAGTGGTGTATGAAGCTCTTCACAAGGGAGAAGCTGGCCAGGAAGATATGGCTGGTGTCATATCACGAGGCTAGTACTATGCATAAGTCATCAGCTAAGATGTCCTTGCATAAAGCAAAGTACCCACTGTAGTCAGAGCCTTATAAAGCTAGGATTTGAAGTGACCTCCTACTGGCCTCTAGTGAAATCAAATCATGACATAGCCTAGTCACAGACAAAAAGGCTAACTGGGGCTATCTCACTTTTTGGCCTGAAGCAATTTAACTGCTTTTAAAAACCTAGCATTTTTCACCTTATTAATACCTAGTCCATAAACTTCCTTTGCACACACTTGAATCTAAAACCCAACTCTGCTTCTGTCCAGGAGTTACTAATTCTCTGCTCTTACGTTCTTCATATACTTTCTGATGTTATTACTCTCATGTGCACATGTTGCCTTAAGTACTCATGCCTCACTGTGGAAATTATCCTTTATCCTCTTCTATTTGTCCATAAACATAATGTCAGTTTTCTATCCAGATCCTTTCTCACTGAAATGCAATTATGTCAAAATGGTTAGATAACACTTTATGAGCAACTCAAGGGTTTGGAATTGGCTATTTTATTATTAGTTTGCAGAGGTTGGGGCTTTTGGTGCATCTTTCATAAGTGCACAAATTTGAGTTCGATGGTTCAGTCAGATCTTATAGTTCAATCATAAATAGGTTGCATATCCCTTATCTGAAAGACTAGGTAGCAGAAGGGTTTCAGATTTCAGATTTTTTTGACTTCGGAATATGTGCATATAAATAGTGAGCTATCCTAGGGATGGCACCCAAGTCTAAACACAAAATTCATTTACATTTCATATATAGCATATACACATAGCCTGAGGGTAGCTTTAGGCGCTATTTTTACTGCAGTTTGGTTTAACTGAAGTCGTGTCTTATGAGGTGAGGGGTGGAATTTTCCACTTGTGGCATTATTATGACACTCAAAAAGTTTCAGATTTTTGGGCACTTCAGATTTTGGATTTCATGTTAGAGATGCTCAATCTGTACCAACCTCCTCATGCTTTTCTGCATCCTGACCCAGCTACATGCCCTTTATTCCTTTATCTCATTACATATACTGACACTAAGCCCCAGCAGATCTTTAGACAACATGATTTCTACTCGTCTCCCTTTAGAACCCCCATTTCTTCTTGCTTTGTTTTCACAGCATGTCTCAAGGAAGATACATTCAAATTCTTTCTCATTCATCTACGATTGATTTTAACTGCTGCATGTTATTGTGTAGAGTGGAGAAACCCTAGTTTGTCGTCCTTGCTCCCCTATCAGCAGATGCATAGGTCATTTATAAACGCCTTTACCACAGTCTATTATGTGCAACGTTGAACTGATTCAGAGCACGTGTAATTTGCTAAGTGAGATACTGACAAATATGTGGATATGGGTGGCCACCATTTCATGTTTGAACCGGTATTGAAAAGGTTCCTCCATACGAGATATACCAACTTTTGCTTTCAAGCAGCAGCATATGATATTACCCACCTCACGTACCAATGCTTAATAGCAAAATTTATTTCTTGGTAAACGATTTTAACATGCCTTTCTTGGATTACTTATGTGACTGGGGAGTACCTCATTCTTCTCATGTGCATTACCATTTCTAGTTCCTGTGCTGTAATTGATCATTTGGTGGTGGTGGTGGGGATTATCTTTTTCTTATTGATATAACTTAAAAGTTTGTTTTTAGAGCACCAGAGAATTGAACCCAGGGTGGTGAACATGCTAGGCAAAAGCTCTGTCACTGAGTTACATTCTTAGCCTAAAAGTTCTTTATATACTTAAAATACTAATCTGTAGGCTATTATCAATATATAAATTACAAATTTACTCCTAGTCTTTCATATTTAATTATGTTGTCATTAAAATTAACTATTATTTTTAACCTTAAGATATTTTTCTTGAAGTGTACTGAACAGCATTATTTCTAGTTCAAAGTCATAAACATTTATTTAAATTTTTCTCTCATATGTTTATAACTTGGTGGAATGTAACAAGATTGAGAATTAACATGACTTGGGGTACCAACTTCATTATATTTTGTATTCTTTTATTGACATACATGATTCATACATGATTTAGAATGCTCTGTTGTATTCCATTGATTATTTGTTTCTGAACCAATATCATAGTTAGTGTATGTAGTTTTAGACCACATCTTGATAGATGGTATAGGTAGACATCTTCTTTACTTATATTAAGAATGATTGTAACTTTTCTTGTTTATTTTGAGTTTAGAAATTAAAAACAGTTTACATTATATTATATTAAACGGATTGCATTATATTCATCACTTAATTCCGGGAGTTGATTTCTCTTTGATGAGGAATCTTCTTACCTGTCAATATATTATTTCCACTTGTCAAACACTTCCATACATTTCTAATTGTCTTAGTTACTTTCTTGTTGTTATGACAGAATATCTGATAACCACAAATTAAGGAAGGAAAGATTTATTTCAGCTCACAGTTTCAGAAGGTGTCAATCCTTTATGGGCAGCCAGTAATGGTGGAAACACATGGCTGGGCTGGAGCTAGAGAAAGAGCTCCTCACAGCACCCCAGAACAGAGCTAAGTCAGGGAGGAACAGCAGAGCCTGGACAAAACACCCCTGCAGGTAGAGCCCCAGGCATCTTCCCCTTGCAGCCAGGCCCAGGCCTTATCTTCCAACACTACATACACTATCCCTAGGTAGAGGAGGCTTTTGGGGGCACTCCAGATGTAAGCCACGACACTGATAAATGTTTCAGTTTTCTCCACTAATATCTTAAACTTTTCCTATTATCATTATTCCATGATATTGTATGGCTTCTGTTGTTATTGTGAGTAAATTTTTTTCTGATTCTCTTGTACTTCCTTTATGAACATTATATTGTCTGAAAATTTGGTAGATTTACCTCTTCCTTCCATCTTTTACACTTCTTCAATCTCTTCAGTTATTCATTCCTCCCTGCTTTAGATGTGTTGTATTAGCTGGAGCCTCTGTTAAAGGCTGAATAGTAGAATAATTGTGCCATCCTGGTCTTATTCCTAGTTTCAATGGGATGCCTTTAAAATTTTGCCATAGAATGCATATTTGCTGAAATTTTTGATGGTTAGATAAAGTTATGACATTTACTTTTCATTCTTAGGTAAGTAGAAGTTTTATGTTATGATTTGTGTATTGAATTCTATCAAGTTTTAAAAAATCTATTCAAATTGTTATATAATTTCTCTTTTGGCTTTTAATACAATATTTTGTATAATACATTTTATAATATTGAATTATCTTTGCATTTTTATGATGGACCATGTGTGGTCACTTTCCGTGATTGCTTCTCTGGCTGTACTCAGTTTGTGGCTATTCGATTTTAGAAATTTACGTCTAACATTCGTGAGATTTACCATCTATTTTGGTGGTAGGAGTAGATTTATCTCAGAAGTGAGTTAGAGATTTATTAATATCATCATATATTTCAGTTAGTTATTTTACTTTTTCATGTCTTTTGCTGACTAAATTTTCTTAGATCTACTTTATTCTACTACTTTAAAACATTTCTTCTAAATTCAAGCATATTGTTGTACTTTGGATCTGGAGTGTCCCTCCAAAGCCTCAAGTATATATGAATCTTGTGTATTTTTGGGACGTGGGACCTGGCTGCAAGGGGTGGATGCTGGGAACCTGACCTGGCAGCCCTAGCCCTACCATGTGATTTCACTGTTTCCAGACATCCACTGTGAGTGGAGTGTGACATTGTGATTCTGTGAGCTAAAATAAATCTTTCCTCCCTACAGTTGTGCATGTTGAGTATTCTGCACCAGCAAAAAGATAGTAGCTAGGACATACATATATGTGAATTTGTATTTCCCTATCAGCCTTTAGAATTAACATATACATTTATCCTTTTTATAAACTGTCAATAATCCAAGCATACTATAATTTCTCTCTGCCCACCTCCAAAGTAAACAAACTACCTGTCTCTGTGTCTAAGCATTCTTTCTTCTTCCCATCATGTTGGATAAAATACCAGTGCGCCTATCCAGGTCAGACTGTCAATAGTGCAATTTTTCTCATTGGCTCAGGGAGTTTGTTCCTTCAATTTTACTCTGTATTTTCTATATCGTTAGGATTAATTTTTATGTATATATTTGCACTTTACTATTATATCTCCATCTTTAAAAAGTCATTCCTAGCTAGGCCTAGTGGTGCAACCCTATAATCCCAGCCCTATGGGTAGCTGAGGCAGGAGGGTTGTAATTTTGAGTGCAATCTGCATAACTTTACAACTTTGAGACTGACACAAAATAAAAAATAAAAATGGGCTGGGAATGTAGCACTGAGTGAAGGCCATGGGCTCAGTACCACCAAAATAGAAATTACCTCAGCCTTCACCCCATTTTTTCCCCAACTTCTTTACAGCCTTTTAACAAAAATCTCCTTGAAAGAGTTGTCCACACAAGCCATTGTATTTCTTTGTACTCCAGTCTGCCACTTGTACCCACACAAATTGTTCTTGTCAGTATGACCAATGTGTATCTCCAACGACCTCTACCTGTCAAATGTAAAGATCAAAAATAATTTTTTTTGAGACAAAGTCTTGCTCTGTAGTCCAAGCTAGTCCTGTTCTCACTATGTAGCCCAAGCTGGCCTCAAACTCATGGCAATCCTTCTGCCTCAGCCTCCACAGTGCTGGGATTATAGGTGGGTACCAACATGTCCAGTTAACTTTTTTTAAGATGATGCTGGAGGATCAAACCCACTTGCCCTTGCTAGACAAGTGCTCTAACTGTGGTGCTATGCTTCTAGCCCCAAAGATCAGTTTTAAGTTTCATTTTGTTTAATATCTTGGCAATGCTTGACACAATTGACTTCTTGTTCTTAAAATCCATTATTCCCTTGCCTTCTGTGAGATTGATTTCCCCCCTCATACTGTATAGACAGCTTTTCTAAATCTCCTTTGCCGGATTTTTTTCATTCTCCCAAACTGTAAACGTTAGAATACCTCAGCTCTCTCCCAAATACTCTTCTCTATGCACAGCCATTGCCTAAAATACGGCACGTAAGTCTCATGCTGTTAATCACCATCTGTCTCACGACAACACCCATATTTATATCTCTGATCCAGACCTCTCCCCTTCCTCGAGACTCAGAACAGCAACTTCCCAGTAGAAATAGCGACTTGCTGTCCAATGAGCCTGTCAAGCTTAACATGGAGCAAAGCAGAAATGCCGTACTTATGATTTTATAGGTAATACTGAGATTAATATAAATTTCATAGTTTGGTAAAAATTTTATCTTGGCATCTTTTAAAATGTACTTTTATAACGCTGGAGACTTTTTAAAATTATGTCAAAACAAATGAGTTATGAAGTTTATAACTTTAAATAAACCCCTGTTGAATTTGAAGAATATATTGATTTGGAAAGAGGTAGGGTAAGAAGTGGTGATTAATGTTCAAATGCACCTCGGTTACCAGACATAAACAGCAATATGCACAAAACTATATTTATCTACACTTTGTCATGTCTGGGTGCCACAATTTCAATGCTTGTCCCTTCCAAAACTCATGTGGAGGTTTGACTGCCATTGTAATGTATACTAATGGCAGGTGTCTACCTCAAGAGGGCTCTAACTTTATGTATGGCTTAATGCTGCCATAAGACAGGAAGTTCAGCCTTCTTTTGCCTCTGTGCTCTTTTGCCTTTAGCTATGTGCGGATGAAGTCTTCTCCTCCTGAGGGCACACTGTTCAAGATGCTGACTTATGATTGGGTTTATCCAACCTGTTAAACCCCGCTGGATACTAAGACAAACTTGCCAGTGGCTTGATATTGGACTATGAGCTAATAAATATCTGCTTATAAATTACCCAGTCTGTTGTATCATCATATTCTGTTATAGCAGCACAAAATGGACTAAAACACTAGTGAGCTTGTTAGAATGATAAGATAGAACATGTATAATTTCCAAAATACGTGGATTTACATATAAGTCAACTCATAAAATATTTGGGCTTTCCTCAAAACATGCACATGTGTTGAAATATGTACTTTATATGTCCATATATTACAAATATCACATGTGTTTATTTGGCCTTTCTCACATAAGGAAATTCCATTTTAGCATACCTTTTCATTAACTTAGAAGCACCTATTCATCCTCAGCCATATACTACTATTACCTCCTGCATAGGTAGTCAATAGGCAAAGCTCCTGTGAATGTAAGGATGGAGAACACTCATTAGATGAGAGAGAGAGAGAGAGAGAGAGAGAGAGAGAGAGAGAGAGAGAGAGAGAAAGAGAGAGAGAGAGAGAGAGAGAGAGAGAGGAAATTAAAGCTGATGGAATACTTCCGTTTCATAAAGACAGATAAAACTCAGCAACTGTCCTGTTTCTGAGCATTTCCAAACATTGCCCATTTCAGCAAATATTTGCCTAAATGAAAAGCATTTTCTTACTTGTGTTTATTCTTTTTATTCGTGGTGATGATGTTCTGTAAAGTCACTGCAAACCAAAAAATAAGTGAGTATTGCCCCTAGGGGAGACACAGTCTTATTTTCCTCATGCCTCCAGCCACGATGTTTTTGTCAGTCTCTATTAGTCACTTTCCCATTGCTGACGCACGATACCAGGTGCCTCGCTGGAGGAGGAGAGGTTTATTTTGGCTCACAGTTTAGTGGGCTCAGCCCATGACTGGCAGGCTCTAAGGCAGAAATAGCACGGTGAAAAGGCATGATAGAGGAAAGCTGCTTGAATCATGGTAGTAGAGGCAAAGAGAGTGAGTGGAGGATCCAAAGACAAGAACACGCCTTTCCAGGTCATACCTCTAGTGACCCATCTCTGTTGACCAATTCCCACCTTCAAATAGCAGTCAGGTATAAACCCATCAATGTACTAACCCACTGTGAGTAGTGCCCCCTGATCCAATCAGCTCTCAAAAGCCTCACCTCCAAATACATGAACCTTTTTGAAGACACTTCAGATATACACAATAACACAAATTCTTTTAACATTATATAGGTTTGTTTGTCCTTGTAAAACAAGTTTTTCTTAACATTGTCAATCTACTCATTGAGTACTGTTTGTGTCAAATTAGACTCTGTACTTGGGTTGCAGGAATTGTTGACGGGTGACTTCTTTATACCGCAAGACTGAAAACTCCTCTCAAAAATCATGCTAATATGACAGTTTTCTGGGTATTCTTCCTGTGAAGAGCCATGAGGTTCCACGGGGCACGTGCATACCACTGGGTTTTTCACCTGTTCCTTACCAACAATCTTTCCCCACGTTTTAGATCACTCCCCTTTTTGGTGTCACAAGTATCTTCCCGAAGGTGGACTTGAGACTTGGTTTTCCATTTCCTCTTTGCCTTCCACCGGAATCAGTTCTTGTTGTTTTACAAAACCCATTGTTTCAGTGTTTGGCATAATGACAAAAGAAAACGGGCCCCATTTGGAAACAGTGTTATACTTAGAGGCCATTTTAAAAGCAGAATTACCAACAGAAAACTTAACGGTATGAAAAACATGGCACTAAATATCTCAAAAAATGGCTATTTGTTTACAGTTTCAGAGCTGAAACAAGACAGAGGTTTTTCTTTGGCCTTAGCTAGGACCATAAATATCACTCAACTCAAGTGTATCTTTCTATGCATGTTTCGTGAATACTCAAGGAAAAGCCCTGAACATTGATTTCATGCTTACGAATAAATTCCATGAAATAGCTGAGTCTATGAAAGTGGCGTCTGTTCATAATGAGGATCTACTGAAATTGCATAGATGAGAAAGGGACATAATCTACATCCTTTCCACATCAATCCAGTTATCAAGTAGATCTCTTTGTCATAGAGCCTCATTGTTTTTTGTGCACAAAAAGTTTTTAAAAGATTGTTATGCAAGATAGTGGAGATCAAGTTTTAACATCACATGAGTACATTAAGACTATATTGGGAAATATAGCACCTGAGAGCCTGTATGAGAGGGAACACAGACCCTCTGTCCTCTCTTTATTCTACAGAGAAGCCAACTCTGGCCAGGGGCAGGATGTAGGAGGGTCATTTTTGAGGGGAGGGACCTCTGAAAGCAATCTTACCCTTTGGGCATGGGGTGGGATGGGAAGGGCAATTTGGTTGCCGGACAATCTACATTTAGATGGCAGCTATTTTCAAATTTCTCTGAAATGCAACTACTCAGCATCTGGAAGGTTGGGGACCCAAGGAAAGTGTAGGACGCCTCTGCTGATCGGGGAGAGTCACAAGTCTGAGGGGTTGAATTCAGGTGTAGCCCCTCCCACAGGGCCAATGCAGGAATCTTTGGTTTTGGTTAGCAGATCTAGATGTTTCAGAGAGAGCTTTCTGTGATTACTTTAAGCCAGTTTGTTTTTTGCACCATTGTGGTTGTTGGAATTCTGGTTTGTATTAATCTGATTTCTAAATTGGACGTCCAGTCATTATTTTTAAAATGCAACTTCCTGTAATGTTGTTCATGTCATTTTAATTATTTTCCTTGGATACCTGGATGAATTGCCCTCAAGCAACCCGATCAGAGGATATTAATTTATAATGAGTAGTATATATTCAAAACTGCTATAGGGTATTGGATTATCCAACCTATATTATATTTGCAATTTAAGTTAGTTATACAAGTTACATCGCTTTGTCTAAAAAATTAAAACTTATGCAGATTAAACAATTGAACTCCCTAAGTGTGCAAGTTGCTTATCCATTCAATTTGGAAAATAAACTAAGTAAACCATCATGTTAAAAAATCTGTTCTAATTTTGTAGTAACACACATTTCTACTGCTTTTACATTCTTTAGCTTTAAAAGCAAAATTTTTAAATTTTTAGCAATTTAAATACTTCCCCAAAAGGACCTTTTAAATTTTTTGTCATACATATTTATAAATCCAAATTATATTACAGGTGGTAATTGGGTTATCCAAGATTGCTCCTCAGCCAGAAACTACTGATTTTCTAGCTTTAAATCAAAGTTCCAAAAGGTTCTCCAGCTTTTCCCAAAATTTCCATCTTCGAAAGTAAATCTTTGATACCTATATACTTTGAGGCTATACAATTGCTTCCTTTATATATTTTTGTTACTCTTTTCAAATCTAAATATATTTTCTGTAAAAATTAGGCCAAATACAGAAAATAGTGATTTGAAACTCAAGTCAGTTTATAGCAACAGATTAGTTGTTTTATCATCATTTTTATTCAATATTGTGTAATGGCTAATGAAAATGAAAAATATATATAACTTAAAAATAAGCATCGCCTAAATTCTAATATTTCTTGCCCGATGTGTTTTACAAAGCAGTTTCAGAAACATTTTGACTGTAGTTTTACCAATAGAAATACTACGTTTTGGTATAGCAGCAATGAAATCTAAAATACTAATTTGAGACCAGTTGGCTCTGATTTGTTTTACACATCCACAGAAACCTAAAAAACTAGAGCTTGTTATCTGTAAAGAGAGAGACTTGAGTAACTTGCGTTAAAAATTAAATTTTAAAAGAGAAAGGGTTTTAAAAGAGGACTAAAGTTTTGTCGTGTAACTAGCACTGCACTTAGAGCTGAAAAACTTCTTACTTTAAAATCTTTTACTTAAACCAGCCTTTTCTTTTTTTAGGTTGTTCCTTCAGAGGATCAATAAAAGCACAGCACTTCCCCACTCTTAAAACCTTTGGCACCTACCCACTTTCCCTTGGTTTTTTTTTTTTATTTCTGAAAATTCAGATTTTTTTTTTTTTTAGTTTCTTCTGAAGACATTTCTCTTAAAGAGGCAGCCTATCTTCTGCACTATCTTTTCATCCCCTTTAGCCATCTCTCACCTGTGGTGTTCCTGGTTAGGGCAGACCAGTGATCTAGATGTAGCTGAGGTCATCCGCTATAAATTCTGATCATCATCTTCAACTCTTGATTCTGGGATCATAATGAAATCAGCTATGACATAGAAACGAGAGTAGTTGTGTTCCAGGCACCATGCTTAGTATCCTACATATAGCTAGTGTGCTGCCTAGGGGAAAGCCCTTACCTTGTACTGGCCTTGAGAATCTCAGTGTGTCTTCTGCTTCCTCTGGGTTAGCTCCTTCCCTGTCACTTCTGATACCGAATGGCCTGGGCAGAATATGATGTAGCAACTTCCTAGCTTCGTGGGCTTTCTTCTCTCCTTTGTTCCTCTTGTACTCGTCACCTTGACTAAGCCTTGTTTATGAGCCCTCTGCTCCGGCCCTGCCGTTAGATTGTTGCTCTTTCCTGCACTTCTAAAGACTCTAATTCTGTTCATTCTTGCTCCCCAGATTTTTCAGAGTTTCTTTCCATTTATGAATCCAGCACTCTAGTAAATCAAATATTTACTGGTCTGTATGTTGCATCCCTTTCTGACACCTCCATCGTAGGGACTAGTTTCTCCCTGTATTTCACATACCAGGCACTGTTCCGTCAATACTTTTTTTGCATTTCACTCAGTTCAGGTCCAGTTCCATTACTTAACGCCTCTCCAGGCAACAGAGTACTCCTAGTTTACATGCCCATTTATGGATTCCTTGAAAAATTTAAGTGGTGAGTTGATAGAAATATTTCAGTCCCTAACCCAAATTAAATCTGAATTCTCATCATTTCTAAATTGAAACAAGGAAAGAAATAACTTGTGTAAAATATTTATACCACAATCTGGCATAAAACTATTTTCTAGGCAATGAAGATGATGAATAGATTGGAGGAAACACCTGACATACTGTTTTATTTACTTTATTATTGCTGAGACAAAATACCCAACGTACACAACTTACAGGAGGAAATATATATTTTAGCTCACCGTTTCAGAAGGTCTCACACAGTCCACTCATGGGCAGCCTGCAGCAGCGGAAGCACATGGTGGAGGCTGGAGAGCTTCCTAGGAGCTGCTCATGGCACGGCAGATGAAAAGCCAAGTGGAACCTGGAGCAAGTCAATGTCTGGAGACACAGCCAAGGAGAGAGCTTCACTAGGAAGAGGCTGTAACAATGCTTTTTCTTCCCTCCTTTAATTACTTCAAGCTGCCAGTTGAGCCCCACACACCCAGGGTGGCTGCCCCTTCCTCAATTCCTGGCCCACAAGTCAATAACAAACACTTGAAAACTTAGCCTTGGGCTTCTCACAGTCTCAGCAAGTTGACACAATCTTTTCGGGTCAACCTCCAAGCACCTGCCCCTTCCCGCCAGGCCCTATTTCCCAGTAATACACAGTTCCCCAGTCACCCCACTATATCCAAATACATGAGGTTTTCCAGGGACATTCCAGATGCAAACCATAGCACATACTATCCACGTCAATAAATGTATGTGGAGAAACAACAGATTTGCACTGTTTTCATAAATATGAGGTAGCTTTAATACACAGGCTACAGTAATATCTTTTATAATGCATCACCCAGAATTTATCCTTTAGGACTTGACTGTTACTCTTAGAACAAACTCCTTTCAAATATCTCTCCAGAACTTTGTCAAAAGCTGAAGATAACTAGGCCATGTGGAGCACCACTTGTGATTGTGAATCCATTTCAAAATGTTTTTTCTCCTGTTATTATAGTCCATGTGATATGGTAAACATGTCTATTAACATGAACACTAAACACAGGTCATGATCATCACGGCCCCACTACTCCAGTTGCCCAAAGGTTCTTAGGGCACCTCAGGGCATGTTTTTGTCACATGCTCATAAATCTTATTAGTTTCTTTTAAATTTTTTAATCTGTTCCTCTACAAAATCTTGCTGACTTAACATGCGTTCCTTTGAATTCATTGAGTTGACACATTCCATTAACCAGCTCTGATACATTCTTTTTCTCTAATGTCATGGATTTTCCCTCTGATCAGTGTTGCCCCTGTGACATAACAGGTGTGAGAAGTGCTTTCCTGAACGTGTGAAAGCTGCTCTGTAGAGTCAGGGAGAGGAATTACAGATTCCACAAGCAAAGAGACAGATCCTGAAAGAGTTTCTAGACGACTCAGCATTTCAGGAATGCAAAGAATGTGAGGCTGAGAAGGATGTTTTAGGAAGTGGAAATAGCATGTACAAAGAATTGGGAAAAAATTGTGCAGCTCAAATGTATGGTAGGTTGGACAGAGACTAAGAGAAGGGGCTTAAGCTATGATAAAAACGGATTTTCATCATATGGGGTCTGGTGAGAAAGTGAGTAATAAGTGAAAAACATTAGAGACAAAATTCTGGCAGGAAGAAGAAACAATGGATGAGAAAAGAGGGGACACTAGAGACAGACTAGTTACCCTTGTCCTTTTTTGCTCCTTCCAGATATTGCAAAGCAGTTCTGGTCTCCAGAAACAAGGCATAAGGAAAGGAAAGAGGCACACGGTTTTAAATCGGCACCTTGAATGCAGAGGGTCAGGTACTTGAATGGCTTTCATAATGGGAACTCATAGTTTTAACTCTATTTGGAATACAAGAGCCGGCATACCACAGGTGAAATCGATTATCATTCAATCTTGAATTCCTTCTCAGCAACTGCATTTGTCTGGGACTGAATACAGGTTCCCAGAAACTTACGTAGGGCTGCATTACGACGAGGGCATATCTGACCTTGTGTTGTCCACATCGTCCTTTGATGGAATTACTTCTTTCCCTGTGATCTTGGAGGTAACTTCTGGGTTCTTCCTTATTCCATCCAAGCAGATTGTATAGGTCATTTATCTACTCCTCTTGGAACAGGGGAAATATTCTGTGCTCTTGAAAGTTCAGATGTCACAGGAATCTCAAGGAGATCATCTGAAGACTGTGAATCCACCCCACGCCGCGTCTCCCCTGTTTGACAGCTTTGGCAATTGGGGCACAGGCTCACTCCAATTCATCTGGACTTGGGTGATCCAGCAGGGCGTCTTCCTCTCATAATCAAATCCTACAAGCCCTGTTATTCTCTCCCTAGTTTGTAGTCTTACACTTTTACCTACGATTCTTATAAATTGTTTTCACGTGAATTTTTTTTTTCCTTTCTTCTGTGCTTGGTTCCAAGTTTTGAAAGTCCAACTCCGGGAATAAGACTCCTTACCTTTTTGTCTTAAGGCATTGAACGCTTTTACTGCTCAATTGGAAATGGAGAATGAGTTAAGAAATTGACCAAATTAAAGAGGAGCTGTAATTTAGTCTTAGCGATATTAGTTTTCATTAGCTAACCTTCCTCTTCATTTTTACATATTTCACTTTCTTTTGTCCTTTGATATTATATATTGTCTGAAAAAAATGTTCCCTTCATTGAAAGGGTCATTCTTTTGCAGTTGATCATGGTAAAGTAAGAAGTAGGAATCTAATCTACTGAGCTGCTTAGAATACGATAGCTTGGGATTTAATTAGTAAATCATTTAAAACTAATATGCATATGTACTCCTTTATGGACTCCATTTTAAAAGACTGCAAAGGGTATAATGAAACTGACTTTATAAGCACTAGTTTGGAGGCAATGTTAAAACAAGAACTTTATGGCTTTTTTTAGCCCAGTTGCTAAATTATAATACTACAGTTTTATTTAAAGTCTAAAACAAATTATGAAAACCAGATAAATGCCGGTAGTTTCCCCTTCCAATTTAAAGAGTGTTAACTTTTGTGTCCCATCATATACCATCAAATGTGTGAGCAATCTGGTTTATTCTACTACATCAATTTTGCTTATAAACATTGATGTAAAGGTATCTCATAGAAATGTTTGACAATTAGGTTCATTACAAAATGGCCAGAAAGCGGTAAACTGTTTAGAAATCTCATTTCCCAAAAGAATAATTTAAACAAAATGGGAGTGAGAAGAGCCTGAGAATGGTACTAACTAAGGCTTTGGGGCTTTTTATTAAACCATCATAATCAGATAGTCTTTTATCAGAGTAGAATGTCTGTGCCTGAAATAAATCTGAGCTTCCATCAGAATAGAAATTGAATATGTGATGATGCCTTGGAATATAAAATTTAAACACTCATTTATGGGGAGAGTCAATCAAACATCTTTCAATTTAGTGTCCAAATTGGCTCATAAAATTGCTCATAAGTTGTGATCAGTCATACCAGGAGATGGTACTGTTGTTGAACTTGAATTTGGTATCTCGGCCTATGATCATAGAATATGTTGAAAAGTTCCTTATATTTAGTTTATACCAAAGACTTACTGCACACTGGGGATTCTACTCACCCCAACATCTCTAACTCTTTTTGTCAAGAATGCAAGCAAAGCAGGCTAGTAAGGCAAATTTTAGAGCTCTTATTAAGAGAATAAGTTCATAAAATAAACCATTTGTGAATAGGGATGTGCATACCATCATGTTGTATGCAAGACTTAAGAAAATCCATCATGTTGATACAATGGCCGACCTCTAAGGATGTGGTGCCTTCCCTGGCTAGCATCTCCTCAGCACTGAGGCAACTTGCTAGGAATGGAGTCAGAAGACACAGGGAATGGAAAATACTTTTACACAACATTTGGCTTAACTCCTTTGTTTTACAGGCTCAGAAAACAAGGGGCTAAGGACTTGTGAGAAGAAACACAGTGGGCCGGGATGAGAGGTTCTCTTACCTGACTCCCATATCTGACCAATACGGTGTTCTTCCCACTTACTGCTTCCTGTGGGATGGGCCAGATCTGTCTATAGTTTAATTAACTCATTCATTAAATGTGCAGAAGGAAGAGCTAGGAAATCAGTTCATCTTTTTCATTTTTTACGTTGCTTTATGATTAAGATTACAAAAATATTTGTCTGCATTCCACTTATGGAGCAACATTCCATCTCATCATGCATTATCCTTTTTACCATGCTACATTTTATATCTTTTTTCTATATAAGTAAAATTGCATTATTGCCATCTATTAGGGAGCTATATGAAATCAGTTATCATGCTTTATTTAGAAACTGTGTTTCTAAATCCCTAGCACACCTCTTGGCACAATACATTTTTGGTGAATGGATTCTAAATTATTATATCATTTTCTTGGTGGTGGTAACTTTGTTTTTGTATATTATACGCCATATACTTTTCACAAATAATGGAATGAATGAGTGAACACAAAGTCATAGAAGATCTCTTTGTATAAAAATCCTAGTTTTCTTTTAAGATATCAGCTATGTAGTTCTCGTTAGTACTGCTGTAATTTTTTTTGAAAATAGTAAAAAAAGTGTGTCCTATGATATACCCAAGGATATACTGAAGTGTGAATTGGTGGTTAGAGTCGAATACTTCAGAGAAAAACGTAACAAATTTGTTTAATTACAGTCACTGGTCCAAGTTTGACTAGTTGTATATTTGGTTAAAAGGTTGCAATCTTTTTGTAGTAGATTATATCAATAAATCAACAACTAAAGAAGAAAGTCTACTTTGGGTAATACAGTAAAGCTCTGGCTGTGATTTCTTACAATCACATGTCCTTGCTCTCCTCCCATAAAATTTACATATATAGTACATGCAAAGAAAAGAAAAAAAGGACAAGCAAAAAGTGAGTGATTTATTTTTGGAGAAGAAAAGAGACACAAAACAAACTTTCCTTTTAGAATTTATTGTAAGAATAAGATCCAGACAGTTTAAGTTTAGCTTTTGTTAGTTAACAGGAAGCAATGTGGCCGAATAGATGAAGATTTACATTAAAAGCTTCAAATCTGAAGGCTAAAATTATAGGAGAAACAATAACGTATTATTGTCGCTAGACTGCTGCTCTCCGTTGGGATTGGGAAGGAGGGAAGAGGGACGCCTTTGCCTGTTCGCGTCTGTTTCCATCTCCATGTTCTGTTGCTTCTGCTTCGTCCGCACACATGCCTGTGGAGCAGGTGTTACTATCACTGTTTCACAGTGCAGAAAATGGATTCTCAGTTAAACAAATAATTTGTGGATGACCATAAGCCACTTCGATCCCTCTCTAGCTTCCCCTTCTAGCATCCTTAATCTCCCTTGCCTCCCTATGCCGTAATGGCGTGGAGCATGCTCATTTCTTCGGCCTTCTTTCTCGCTATTCTCAGACGCTCTGCCTATAGCTGTTAATATGGTGAGATTGCTCTCCGTTAAAACCTCTGATGGCATGTCCTTCATGACTACTCTATATAAAACATCTTAATGTTTTATTTTAATGTACCATAGCCTGGGCATTTGTGTCCCCTCGAGGAAACTTTAATCTCAAAGGAGGTGTGACAAGAGAACAGGCTTTGGGGTAGTGGTTAAGTTATTAGGGTTCTTTAGAAAAAGAACCAAGAGTCCCTTCACCCCCTCCACATGGATGTTACAGTGAGTCGATGCTGTATATGAATCTGGAATTGTGGATCCTTATTAGAATCTGCTAGTTCCTTGGCCTTTGGCTTCCTCACCTCTAAACCTCTCATGAGAAATACATTTCAATTGTTTCTAAATTACTGAGTTTGTAGTTTTGTTATAACACCATAAGTGGACTAAGAAAATACGCCATTTTAAGGAGATGTATTGTTATTTTGGTTACTGCTAAAAAAGAAAAAAAAACCTGCCAATTAATCAATGACAATTTTGCAAGATGCTTCCTGATTTCAGAAACATTGAAATGTGTTTTGGGGTGAAAGTTCTTAGAATTGATGAAATGCAATTACAACTCCAGATTCTCTCTAGCATGCCCTTGCCCTGGGTTATTTCCACTCGCATCATTGAGAAGCCTAATGACACCATTCGAAGACCACGAGACAGGGTCAAAGCTTTACCACACGCTCTGTTCTATTCCGGTCTTTGGCAGGTTGGATGAGGGCATTCACGTTATCGAAGGCAGAGTCTGCTTGATTCAATTTAACAATGCACATGTTAATCTCATCCAAAAACATCCTCTTATATACCCCCACAATAATGTTTGACCAGATTTCTGGGCAGCCAGTCATACCAATACCTAAAATCAACCATCATAGTCTATATTTGTGAGAGCAACCATTCATTTACATAAATTTCTCACAAAGCCCAATGTTAAATTTGAATTTTCAGTTTTTTCACTTTAGTTTAGCGTTGCAAATTTCTGGGCATTTGAGTATTAATTTGTGCAGTGTGTGTGCACATGTGTATGTGTGTGTGCTGTTGTGTGCTAGTTCTTGTACAAAGCTGTATTAAATGTAAGCATAAGCTACTACAGAATGCTGTTCAAGAAATTCCAACCTGTTATTTAAGTTTTTCTTTCTCATTCCTACATTTGGGGAAAGCATACAGGCTGGTCAGGGAGATGATACTGGAAGTAGAAGGCCTGTTTCATTTGCCCTTTCATCACTGTTGAAATATCTGGAAAATGCTGTCAGGGTTGAGGAGCCTCAAAGGCTATATGATTTGCTTCCTTCCCTCCTCTATGATGCAGCTTGGACATTTTTGCCCTTGGAAACACAAGGTGTCACGTCAATGCCAGACTGAGTGCTCGCTGCAGTTATTCTCCTCACATCCCGTGCTTTCTCCCGTGTACACAGTCTCAAAAGATGAATATAGCCAGAGACAGAATTTGTGTCTGTTTCACTGCCTTATCCTTCTGGGCCACACATGGTCTGTAAAATGGTCTGACAAAATGCTCAGTAAATATCTTTTGAACAACCCAGTGAATGAGGCTCTCTTTTGGGGCCAAAGAATTGTTATGAAGGCTGCATTTAGTTCACATCAAGAATTTTTAATCTATTTCAAACATGTTTTAAAAAAGACAAAAATTTCTCAAAAAACCCCGAAGTATTCAGGATTGAACATTTATTTCTAGTCAAATGTTCCTTTCCTTATTTTTCTTCATTATTCTCCACCTACTCAGTATGAGTTTATTGGAATAGACTCCCTCCTAATTTGTAACACATATTGAATAGACATTTGGCCTGGCTTCATAGTAATCCGTTTTATCTGCTAAAATGGCAGGCTTTGTCTTCATTGGCTCTTCCTAGTTTTCAATTTAGTGCTGTGGGCTTCTGGCCATCATAGAAGTTTTAGGTTTATGGTAGAAACTTGAGTTGATTACGATTCCCAGATAAAACTGCATTGATTTTGTGTTTTAAAGCTGTTAAGTATAATCCATTTGTATTAGTCAAGAGAGAGTAACATTGTCTCTTTGAGATGCAGCCCTAAGATTCTTTGATCTTCCCCAGTCAGGGTGAGGGGGACCCTCTGGTAGGGTTCTGTTTGTCTTACATAGTGAGACAGATGAAGTAGAGAGGAGAAAGGGAAATAGGGAGGGGAAAGAAAGCAGGGGAAGTGCGTTATACTATCAGGTACGAGGAACAGGAAAATTAAAATAAGTAACAAAAAAATTACAGCTGCTATGATGCTTTTACAAATAGAATATCAATACAAAGAAACAAAAACTCTCCCATTTTCTATCTCCTAAACCTAGAATGCTTACAAAGAGAAAAATAATTGTTTTAACTGTTACTTCAGTAATAGTACAGACAAAATAAATGAGTCTGTTATGAACAATTTTATAGCTCCAGGAACTCAGACGTCACTATGCAATGTGACCCAGAAGACAGCCCAGTTGCTCAAGATGTACTTAAAATTAATAAGAGAAGGAAAAGTAGTTGCAGGATTAGAACCTGGACCTGGATAGAGACATGAATATCATTGCCTGTGACCTGGGGCTTTATCATTTCTGCGTAGAAATGAATAAAGGGTGAGTTAACAAATTGATAATTCTAAAATTATACTTATTATATATTGATGTTCTAAATTTGCAATTGTATTTAAACTATTGTAACAATCATGCTAGATTTTCAACTTGACTGCCTTAGGCGATGCCTAGCAGATTAGTAAAGCACACTCCTGGATGTGTCTGGGTAGGTCACGAGGACATGATTTTGGGTACCACATCTGTTCTTTGGCCCCTTCCTGTCTGGTACTGTTCCTCTCTCTGCTTTCCAGCCCCTGTAAAGTAAGGAGTTTTTCTCCACCACACCTTTCCATCATGATGTTTCGGCCCTAAAATCAGTCGACCATGGACTGAATTCTCTAAAATCTTGAGACAAATTGGCCTGTCCTCTTTTACATTGTGTGCATGACTATTTTGTGCAGTGACAAGGGAGTTCACCAATACAATTATTATATTTTATTTTTCTCAATTATTTTAAATATTTTTCTAAGGTGGTCCCAAGTTAAACAATGTTATTAGGAATTGTTTTGGAGGATTTGAGTAGTATTCATTGTAATGATTTAAGGGGAATAATGACCTCTTGGTTCTTTTCCAGGCTGGCCCTAACTGGTATCTAGTTATTTTTGGTCTCCATTCCCTAACAATGCTTTTTGTATTTTGAGCACTTAGTTAATATTGAACTGTTTGGGCCAGCCAGTAAGTAAGTGATTTAATTCTTCCTGATGATGAAATTGTGTGTCTTTCCTTAAAGTTTGTATATTGACCTTGTCTGCTTTAAGAGAGAAAATATGTTGCCCTGAAAATAAAAATGCTATGAGCTATTTCTTAATTCTTGGCTTTGGTAGCTGAAATTATCACTCAGAGGCACACATAAATCAATTATTTCCTCTGTCACAAGGATTTAATTGTTTCAACACTTGCCCAGTAGTCACAAAATATTTTCAACTGAAAGCATCAGATAAAAACAACACTGCCTGTTCAATAGCATTACACTAAATTGTTTCTCTCTGAAATGCCTGCATAAACTTTTTTTAAATATAAAGCTGGAGGAATGGCATAGTGGTTAAAGGACTTGCTTAGCAAGTTCGATTCCTCAGCATCACATAAACTGGACATGGTGGCATACACCTATAATCTCAGCACCTTGTGGCTGAGTCAGGAGTATTACCATGAATCCAAGGACAGCCCGAAATACATAGTGAGTTCAGGACCAGCTGGGCTAAAGATAGAGACACTGTCTTAAAAAATATGTTGCTTCTTAGGATTTGTTTTTCCATAATGCAAATACATGTTATAAACAGCACAAAAATGTTACAAAACCAGGGAAAATCCTAAAACAAGTTAAATAGTTTACAACTTTAATAAACCATACGTAACTCAATTGATATTTTCTCTCTTTATCTCTAGTTCTCTCTTAAGCTGAATTACACAAAAATTTTAATCTAAACGAAAAAATTTTTGACTCACTGACAATTTCATGTCTAGTCTAGAAATCTAATTAACAATTTGTCAGTAAATTACTTTTATATTTTTGTTTTCTTCTAGAAGTAATGGATTACTAATTATTAATAGCTCTAGACTGGGGAAACTTAGCTTCCATCTTCAAAATTAAATTCATTAATCTGTAACATTGAACCTCTTCTGCAATGCATTGGGAACTACAATGAAATTGGAAAAATTAAGATGCAAGGAAAAATTTGAGAAGAACTTTCTTTCTGTTGTATAAGAAAGAAAAAAATGAATAAAAGCTAAAATGCAACAAAGAAACACACTAGAACAAAGAGATTTAGTGGAATTTATATGTATGTATGGAATGAGAGAAAGAGAGATTCTCTATAAACTCTCCACCCATTTCTCCTTTTAGAATCATCGTTGTATACATCCACAAACTCTGAGCAATTAATTCTTGCATCTTACTCTAGAGGCAGATTGGCAATATTACCATTTTACCATTAGCTGTACAATACTTGACATGCACATAGTTTTACAGTTGGTAAAGCTAATAATTAGACTGTAAACTCCAAAAAGTTGGGAAATTAAGGTATTGCTCCAAAATTATAATAAATGTCAGACTAATTATTATCTTAGTATTCAATATATATATATATATATATATATATATATATATATATATATATATATAAATTCCCCTCACCCTAAGCTTATTTTGTATTCTCCCTGATAAAGGGTTTTCCTCAAATAATTTCCCACTCTAATTTACTGATAGAAATATCTCTTACTTTAAAGCTCAAAAAACATTGCCTGGAGAAAAACTATTCTGATTAAATAGGATTAAAGATACTTTGGGCATAGTTGGATATTTTTATTTACAGGAATAAATAACTTAATTTTCTGCCCTTCAGTGAGAAACCTACCCTTAAGCTCATCCACACTCTACTTTTTCTTTTGTGCCTTAGGAAAATAAAAAATTTATTTCCTCCTTCTCTGCCCTTGACCTAGTGCCAAATCATCTTCACTGTTTTTTCACTTTCACTTAGAAATATATTCAAGTTTCTCCATACAGAAAACAGGAGCTAAGCACATCTCAATTATATTTCACCCGTAAACCACTTTTTACTTTAGCAATCTCCTGTTCACTGGTAGAATTGACAAAGTCTTTACCCTCCCGACCATTTGTGCTTCAACTTCTTGAAGTCAAGTGTATATTCCTGCCACTAGGCTGAAATTCTGATACTAAAATCAACAAAACATACATATTTGAGTAACTGCATTAAATCTGTTTTATTTGTCTGTAATATTCTGTAACACTGAACAATAAAATCATCTTTCTCTGGCTTCATTTGTAACTTTTTAATTTTCTTCTTAAAAGAATAATGTTTTCCTTTTTTTTTTCTCATTGTTTGCTTTTCCACTATTTGTACCCAATTATCTGTCACTTAACCTTTCGTCAACACTGCATATACTTTTTAATAAGTACATCATTCTCACCTTTAACTTCACTCTTCAATTTTATTGGTATTTCCAACTCTTTACTGTTTCTTTTCTTTTCTTACCCTTTGTAATCCTCCATCTCTAACCTGTCCATGACATAACTAGCCTCTGAAATTTGCTTTTCTTCCTAAATTTATCATATCAACTAATGCTTATCAAACTCAAATCCTGGAAAAACACTAGATCTATAGCCAGAAGTCTGGGGTCAAAGCTTGGATCAGACCATGATTTTGTGTGAGTCTCTCCATTTTCTCACACAACAAGATGATAATACGTGGTGGAGTTTAAAAATAGATCACTTGGTTTCTTTAATATGAGAAGCACAGAATACAGGCATTGTATAGAACCAAATGGGTGTGAGTGCGGGAATTAGAGGGATGGGTGACCACGGGAGGACCAAAAATGGGAGGAGATTAGATTGTAATGTTGATGAGATACATATGTGGATAAAATACTGAGGCTCAGTGTAACCATTATATATATATATATATATATATATATATATATATATATATATATATATATATATAATCTATCTATCTGTCTATCTATGAAGAAAGAAGAGAAAAAGACACTATTGTCGATTGAATAATTTTGGGGCACATCAAAGAAAAGTATTCCCAATTGCCTGAAAGACTATTAAAATATTTTCCCTTCCCTGCTATATGTTCACATGAACCCAGATTTTCTTCAAGAGTATCAACTAAAAATATTAAAATAGATAAAATGCTGAAAGATGTGACATAGCCAATTGGCTCCTGTTAAACCAGATATAGGAAGATTAAAAATTCAAACAATGTCATTACCATTTTTTTTTTTTTGGTTTCCGAAAAAAGTTTTTTCATAGGTTACAGATTCATATCATTATTTGAAATAACTTAATAAATATTTAAATTTTGCCTGTTTGGAAATAATTGATAAATGGAGATTGAAAGTGGGTGAATCCTGCAAAATACCTAATATCTAGTCATGTTTCAGCACTGCTTTCTTACCGTGGAAGGGAGAGAGTACAACAGAATATCAGAAAAAGTGAGATTATAAGGTCTTACGTCTGGGAGAGTGACACCAGTAAGCCAGTGCTCGGTGACCCTTAGCAAAGCAGACTTTTGGATTAGGCCTGGGGACAAACTGACTGATTGTTGCAAAGGGATGGAAATCAGAGGCTGGGAGACTCTCAGGAGAGTGGCTGAGGTCAGAAGGGCCAGGTAAGACTAGCTGGCTGGCTCTCCAGTGTCTATTCACACAAAGTGGTGTAAATTGTTTAGTGGTTTGAACTCATATTGGGGTGATTACCCACTACCATGGCCTCTGAAAAAAATCACTCTGTCCCAGTAGAATGGTTTCTCTGGGTTTCTTTTAGACCCATGTTTATTTGGAACAACTTACACAAAACCCATTCCTATCATTTTTTCATTTATTTTTTTATTTATTAAAGTAATATATGCTAATTTCCAACAAGGAAACAACCCAAGATGTACCAATTGAAAAAAAAGCACTCACCCACACACCCACACCTACACACACACACACACACACACACACACACACACACTCTCTCTCTCTCTCTCTCTCTCTCTCTCTCTCTCTCTCTCTCCTGGTTCACATCTTTATCAACTTCACCTTTTTTGTGTGTAATGACCAATTTTATGTCCCAAGGTATATTATTATTACATTTTTATGCTCAAATAAGTATACATTAAGAGTAGTGGATTTTAAAAATGTAAGCTTTGTTTGCTGTTAGTGGAACCGCATTATATACACTTTAAATTTTACTTTTTCTTTTAATAGTACATTGTTAATGTTCTTCTAGCTAACACTTAGGAGATCTAAAGTGTACTTTGTAAGAGTTACTTAATGCCAGGCCTAGCAGTGAAGGCCTATGATCCCAGCAATCTGAGAGGCTGAGACAAGGGGATCTGAAGTGAGAGACCAGCTGGTCTACTTAATAAGTTAGCGTGACCCTGTCTTAAAATCAGAAATCAAAAATGCTCATCAACAGACCAATGGATATACACTTGAAATGTCTCTTTTGTGCACTGCACGCACAGAACCTGTGTCCATTTACACATTGATTTTTTTCTTTTAAAACATTAATTTTAGGTTTTCTTTTACCTTAACTTTTTTCTCTTTGTTATAGGACTGATATTTCCCTCTATTTCTTGTGTGATCTATATCACCGACTATAATATCTTCATCCCACTCTCGTTAAGTATTTTTTCGTACTTAATTTTATCTAGTTCTTCAAGGATTTTCTATTTTTATTCCAAATTTCTCTAAAGACCCTAATTTATACAGACAATTTCCCAATTTTTTGTAATGTTTTTCTTGCCTTATGTTGTATGTTTAAAAGAAATTAGGAATTTAGTTTTGATTTCTTCTAGGTAAAAAGCCTCTTAGATTGGCAGAGTTTATTATGTAAGCTAGTCTTTCCCACTGAATGTAAATATGACTTGTGTTATATATAAAGTTACCACATATACTTGGCAAAGCGCACTTATGGAAAGAATGCTATTCCCTCAGTGCATCGCTAAGGGAACAGGAAGGCAGAGGCAGTAGTTGTGCCACACGGAACATGAGAGCAGGGAGGAGGAAGGAGGGAAACTGGCCGTCACTGTAACTTCTTTAATATTTGTATTATTTTTATCAGATTTTCTATTGGTCCTTAAATCCTATTTTGGCAATATTGTTTTATGAAATAAGAAATGACTAAAAATACATTGAACTACAAGAAGTTCACAGATAGGACAGTTTTCTTCAGTTGTTAAAAATATCCCCAACTTTTCTTTACAAAAAGCTTAATGCTCTGAATTTGTTGACATTTTCCAAAATGACAACTGACTGCTGCAAGAAGACTACCAGTAGAAAGTTTTTAAAAAACAAAAACGGACATACTTAACCTACCCTTTTAGAAAAAAGTAACTATACATGATGAGTGAAAAAGTACTTTCTTTCAACCCTTTTCTATTGATGGGTTATTCCAGGACCGCTCCACGGTCATGTCGTCTTGTCAGTCTGTTTCTGAAGTGTCTGTTTCACTCTCCATCTTGTGGACCTCAGTCATTCTTTGGTTCAGAGAAATTTCTTCTCTTATTCCTGTAAATTTCTGTGGTTACGATCATGCCTCATTTTCTTTTTATCTCCATTGGAATTCTGATTTTGCACGTTTTCAGTTCCTCATATTTTTCTTCCAAATATTTTCCTTGTCCTTCATGGTTTTTAATCTCTGTGATTTTGCTATGTTTGTGAAATACTTCTTTGAGCTTATAAGTTATTATTCTGTTGAAAATTGTCTATTGGTACTTTAGATTTTAAAAATCATGTTGATGGGGGACACAAAAATTCATAAATCTTAGAGTAATAGAACAATGTTAGGTTATGGACACGCTAAATATATGTTGCCTAAATTCATGTACAAGAAACAAAACTTCCATAACTGAGATTGCCTCTGGCATAAGACAAAGCCACATGAAACCCCAAAAAGTTAGAAAGTGAAATAAACTCTCTTCTTCTCTTTCCTCTTTCTTTGAATCTCATGCTGTTTCTATTTTAATCAGCTAGTTCAATCACATAAATGAGTAATTGGGGAAAGTTTCGACTCTAGAGCCATCAGCGCTGGCTATAATATGCAAGACAGAAAAATGAGTGACGATTAGAGTGCCATAGATCATACTGATTACCAGACAGTATTGCATTGAACAATGACCCTCTTTTCCTCACATCATAGCATAGTGAGTCAAATGCAGGTCATTTGCATAGCTTACCACTGCTGTCCAGTGTAACCATTATCTGAGCTTCCAGAAATTTGTTTATGAAATATTGTTCTGAAAAACTATTAAAAAATAACAAGGTGGTCCCTTCTTCTAAGTGTTCACTCAAAGACAACAGCAACATATGTGTTTTTTTTTAATCAGACAGAATCACATAGAAAACTTCATAAATTCTGCATCCATGTCTTCCAGTAGAATTTGAAGGTGGATACACAGTTGTATTCTGTCTTTTAACAGGGGATGTCAGTCTATCCTGCATAGGCCAGAGCCCTCTCTCTTGTTCAATCACATATGTAACTGGTGAAAGAGAAAGTATTACATTTTCTATTTTAAAATTTTTGACTCTAAAATTCGTCTGTTTTATTCTTTGTGGCATCTAAGGAAACCTCTTAGCATGCCATTTTTCCAGAAGAAATGATTTAAAATATGGATTCTTTTATTATTTTATCTCCTTAGTGTGACATTACCTACACATCTTTCTATAAAAAAAAGATGGGAAGAGGAAGGGGATGTAATAATGAGTAAGATGTGATATGTACATGCACTTACCAAGTTGGATGTAACTATTATGTATCACAAGTATATACTAAAAAAAAGAATAATTATAGGAAAAAGTACTTCTATGCCAATGTCTTATATGCTAATTACTTAATGAAATGATACTTGAAGTTTTTAATCCTCTTAAACCACCATAGTATCTCTTTAACCCTAATTTAATTCATAAGCAAAACATGATATTTTCAATTAGAACCTAATCTTCCATAAAAGTCCAAAAGTTTACTTCTAAAAGTTGCACAGAAATCTTTTTATGTTGAAAATTTTCTATAAAAATAGAATTTGAACACTAACATAAGCTGTATATTACTAAAATAACATGTTCATTCAGTGAATCAAACATACACAAATCACTTTTTCCTGTATTCATTTATCCTTCAAACTTAGAGTATTTACTATGTTGCCAGGTAAAAATTCTAGCCTCTGGATATACAACGAGTCATGGAACTTGGTCCACTTCCCTCAGAGAACTCATTTTTTGGTTGAGGAGGCAGTCAAATAAATAATTCAGTAGGGGCAAGTTTAATAATAGAGATATAAACGAAATTCTGTACTGGCAAAGAGAAAAGAACCGTTAGTTCTTCCTTGGACAAGAAAGAGGTGTTTGGGAGGTGTCATTAGAGGAATATAGTTCAACTTGGAAGCCAGTTAAGAATTCTTCTAATAGATAAAAGATTAAAAAGACATTCCAAACAGAAGGAAGATCATGTGCAAAGACAAGACATAAAATCACTTTATGTTCTAGAAAATAAAAGTGATTCTGTGATTTTTGAATGTAAGTTTTGGGGTAGGAAGTTGATGGAAATGAGCCTGAATTGATATAACTGTAAATTACATAGATTATAAGAGCTCTAAGGGATTTTCATTGTAGTATATACTTGTCAGGTAAGTTAGCTACAGTGTAGGTACAACCAAAAAGAGTAAAACAATCCACCTGGGGTCACTAAAATATGAATCTCTTAAAAGCTGGATGGAAATATGCAATTGTTTGTTATTTAATTTCCATGGGCATTTTGGGAAGTCACAAACTATTTATCAAAATAAGGTCAAAGCAACTTATATAGAAACAATGAAATTATACTTACAAGTAAAACCAAAATTATTAAGTCTGAGAATGAGTACTTACAATAGTAATACAATAAAATTAAAATAAACTTTGATTTTAAAAAGTTTGATTTGGTGTTTCCAGTAAAAAGTAATTGAAAGAGTGAAATAGTCTAATATTTCATCTATTCATCATTCAAAGCACAATTAAATGTATAATTAAAACTTGAGAGAGTCACAATGCGTAGGTCAGCTTCCTGTCAATGATACCTAAAATAATTTACAGAGGAAAACTTTATTTTGGTTCACAGTTTTGGAGGCTCCTATCCCGAGCTGACTCCAATCCGGAGTTGGAGTCCCATTGTTTTCAGGCCTGTGTCAAGGAAGTGCATCATGGTAGGGGGTGTGTGGTGGAGCTAAACTGCTCAACTCCTGCCTGGAAAGCAAATAAAGAGAAAGAAACCAAGACTCACGATCTCCTTTGTGTATACTCCCTTGAGGACCCAAAGCCCTCCCTCTAGGTCTCAACTCTTAAATTTCCATAACCTCCTGGTAGTACTGAGCTTGAAAACAAGCTTCCAACTTAGGGGCTTTTGAGGGATACTAAAGATAAAAACTACAGTACATAGTAATTCGGTCCATACAAGACAATTATATAAGTACCCACAAATTTGAAAATACTTCTATCTTTTTCTGAGGTACAATTCCTCATGACTTCAGGACAGATTAGGCTCCCTTTGAGTATGAGTAGTGATTATTTTAGACTTGGGATCATTGATGGTGGACATGAAATAGTGAGCTGGTTACAATGAATGGAAGGTAGTCAGAAAAAGAATCAAGTGAGACAATTTAGTAGTTAACAGAAGTTTTCCCTGATAGGATGTATTATAATACTATTCAATTTATTTCATAGATTCTGACATTAGCCATAACTACTTAGACTATAGTCACAGAAACTTCAACATCTCAAGAAAAAAAATAAAAGAATGTGATGGATTCCTTAACTAAAAATTCATGCATGGCTATTCTCAAGGCTCTGGAATCAGGAAATGCCATTTCTACTGTCTGTCTCATTCAATATCAGTTCCATCTTAAGGAAATATCACCCCACCCCTTTTTATAGCGCTCAGCATTTCAGACACTGTCTTACTAAGAGCCGTAGGAAGAAAGCTCTTCTTTTACAATTGTTCCAAGAAGCCTCTCACTCAGTGGTTGTGTTTCTTTTGAGTCCCAGTTTCTTTCCTGAGCTAATCCCTTAGCTAATCATAATGGAGGTTTGTTTGTTTGCTGGTTAGTTTGTCTGTTATTGTGAGTGCGTTCCCAGGCTCTTCCCTGAGCTAAACCCCATGGTAACTAATACCTGAACCTAGCTCACACAGACCCATAAAGTCTTCTTGAAAGCAGAATTTTTGCGTCACCAAAAGTCAAACACTAGACATGATAGATTTCAAAATAGACATACAGGACTGGAATCATCCTGCTATGACACAGGTAACTTCCAACTTGCTCTTGAAATTGTGTTTCTCATATATTCATATAGGTAGAAGTGCAATTTAAAAGAGTTCTAGTCCAGGAGGCAATCAGGGTCAGAGAGAAGCAGACAAGTAAGATGAGAAAATTACCACAATATCCACAATAAAATCATCATATACAACCACAGTGACTTAATTTTGAGGTACCCAATATGTTCCTGCTCTTGAAAGACTCATAAACTAAGTAGAAGAAATGAATAAATTAAAGATAATTACAGTGTAGTAAATGTATTGTTGGAGAAATTGATGAGAACCTGAAGAAGGAACACTTCTTTAGGATGTTAAATTGGATGTGAAAGTTGTGGGCAAACGTGTCTTGGAAGGAGAACGTGGGCTGTAAGTATCGTTGAAACATAATTTCAGTGTACCAAAAAATTTAAATATGAAAGTTACTAACTGTTAAAAAGAGTAATAGCCAGAGAAAGAAGATGACCTAGTTTTTATTTCCTATGAGTTTCTTAAGTTGAAATATGTTCCACTGGCCTCTCACAATTTCCAGCTTATTAATTTTAGGACTATTCTATCCTCTACATTATCAGTCAAGGATGACGGAACTTTAGAATGGAAGAATAACCAGAAAGCCAGAAAAGAATTTTTAAATGCAAATTGTAAGTAAGGCTATTCTTTTCTTTTGTGGCTGTTAGTCTTTCTAAGCATACCTAGCAAAACTCTTATTCAGTGAATAGTCAGAATAAAAAAAAAAAAAAAACTTCTACACAACTATTTAAGATAATGGAGAGAGACTCCCTGGAAATGAGAAAGAAAATTGCAATTTCTGGGTCACCCTTCCTTTCCAGCATTTGGATCATTTTCTCTGTGGATTCCAAGATGGGAAAGTTGAGTCATTTTTCCAGCCTTATCAATGAATCAGTCTTGAGTATCTCTTATTTTCTCATCTGCAAAAATATGAATAATATTTATATTTCATATGCAGATATATACTTCCTATTCTTTTTCTTTCCCCTCCCTTCCCTTATCCTTCCTTTCCTCTCCACCTTATTTTTCCTCTTTCTTGTTTCTTGTCTTTCCTTTTCTACCTTCTCTCTTTTCCTCCTTCTCTTTCTTTTTCTCCCTAAAAACATTGCACTACCACCCAGTAAATACCAGGTGATGCGATGAGGTTGAGGGCAGATGAACATGGCACAGTTCTAGCTCCCAGACATCGTTCCTGGTGGAGAAACTGAAGAGTGAGCAAGCAATAGAGCGGGGTCACGGTTCTTGGAAGAGGAAAGAAACTTAACTTCAGTTGTCTAGGGGACTCGTAATGGTTGAGGAGAGAAAAAAAAATACCTGTTTGTAGCCCATACACACACTCTCCTATAAAATGAAACCTGATGCAAACATCAGTTTTCTTTAGTCCGTAAAATCACTCAGTGAGCCTTGGCAGCTCCGATCTGTGGACTCATTTCCCAGACCTCTAAACTTGAGGTTAGAGAACTTCCACATGGGTGTGTTAGCACTGCCACTGTTCTCTCTGGTCCGTGGTAGAGATCTGGTGAGGATTAAAGGAATCAAGTGTGGAAAATGTTATTTTGTTGTAAGATATTTTTAAAAGCTTCGTTGACTCATGTGTCAAACGCCTGCTGGGGATTTATTGTGTGCTTATTAAGCTTGCAGTTTCCCACCTTTCTGACATCAGGGACATGTCTGGTTGAAGGCCATTCTCCTTTGGACCGGCCGGGGATAGTGGTGGGATGGGGAAGGGCACTTGTTATGCAATAGTTTGAAGGACAGTTTCGAAATGGCGAGCAGGAGGAGAGGGGAGTGAAGCTCCTCCTACTGTCAGATCAGCAGCAGCAGCATCGGGACCTGATAGGATGTCACTGACAGGAGGTGGGGCCTGGCTCTCTTCTCCTTTCCTGCTAGCTGGTCACTTACCACTATAGCCTGGCTCTTCCATGGCCACTGACTGAGGGGTTGTGGACCCTTGATAAGCCCTAAGACAACAATGCACATAGTGTACACTTCTTCCCCCAAGGAAGGTCTAGAAGAAGGAAACCGTTGTGTGAAAAGGTGATACAACACAATAAGTGGAAACAACTATATAACAATATAGCTTGGCCCGAGGAAGAAGTTTTCTGGTACAATTCGGGGAAGCTTCACAATGGTCCACATTTTGGGTGAGATCTGAAATGATGGGTAAGAGTTGGTGGGTGGATGTTGCAATGCATGATGGGAGAGTTGGGGAAGGCATTCTAGACAGCGCACAATCCTGTGGCGAGGCAGGGGAGCACGGAACCACGCTGCTCGGGGACTTCCCTCGTCTGCCCTGACTGCAACACGGAGCATGTGCAGGAAGTCAAAGTGGGCAAACTGGGGGCAAAGAGAACCAACCCCGAGGCCTGCGAGTCTCACTTCTGAGACTGGACGTGGTTGTTGTTGTTATTAAGGCTTTAGGACTAATTAAGGGTTTAAAATGAGGGAGTTATATCTACCCAAATTAATATTTTGGGAAGATCGGGCTTGGAGCAGTATGGATAAAGCACAGTATGGGATGAGCAGAGAGGAAGATCCGTTGAGAATTGCAGTAGTTCTATTTAGAGAATGCTAAAATAGTAATACGGAGACTATTCCAAGATAAGAAATAGGGAAAAGAGCATATTTGTATGGGTGGAAGAGAGGAAGCGTTGAATCCTGCATGTGCTCAATCTGAAGCAGCAGCGGCGATTCGGTATTCTGAAGTGTGATCTGAGCTAGAAGTGTCAATTTGGGGGTTCGTAAGCAGATAGAACGTTTCAGTATAATATCTCTTTCTTTTGAAAAAAAATGGGTTTTGCTCTGAAGTAAACAAGGAGATTCATAAAGGACAACTTGAAAGTCTCATAAATAAATTATAGCCATTCATACTCAGAAAGACGGCTTTTTCTTTGTGTTACAAACACTTGCCCAGATCATGTTTGTGTCTGAAAGTCAGCAAGTTCCGCTGTTCTGACGTCACACGCTGCTGTTCAATGGGGATTGTTCCAAGATCGAATTGGAAAACCGGAAGGAAAGAGTGTGGACCAAGAAGCAACCCATTCACACGTGGAAAGCAAACTAAAAGCTGTCAGCACAAGGAAATCATTATTATTTTCTTGGCTTCTTTTTATCATAATGGAACTATTGTTTTTTTTTTTATTCAATTTTGTGGCCTCCGGAAGAGTTAACTTTCTACTTTAGTGAAAGGTCAGATACTGTGTATATTCTGTGTTCTTTCTCATCCTCTCTTCTCTAAAAGACTTTAAATAGTAGTTATTTCAAGTACATGTTATTTTTTTAAAGCAAAGCAAAAAGACACTGCATGCTAACCTTTTTTTCCCTTGATTTTCTTTCTTTAAAAACAAAACACATAAATAGTTTATGTTTTGTAGCACACAAATTTCTTGTTGGCTAGAAGATCAGTATCAGGATTTTATTTATGGGAGAAAGGAAATGATACAGAGAAAAATAATAAAAATTAAGTGTTCCACTACTGTGTAGTTTTCCCAAAATATTTCAGTTTAATTCTCATAATAATTTGTGATTTAGGTAGAGGAAATAACTGTTATTCCCATATTGCAGATGCTAAATTTCCTTCAGATTGGAGAACAGAGTTTAGTTAGCATCTGCTATGGTTTGGATCTGGAGTGTCCCCCCAAAGTTTCATGTATTCAGATGTAGTGGGATAACTGGGGAACTAGGGAGCCAAATGTTAATGGGAGGTAGGACCTGGCTGAAAGGGACAGATGCTTAGGGTTTGATTTGGAAAGATTGCTTCATCCTGTTGAGACTAGCTGTACCCAGGGCAGAGCCTTCAAGTGTGTGTTGTTGACTTCTAGGCCAGGAAGCAGGGGAGGGGCACCCAACCTAAGGTGGGGAAACTGGCAGGTTGGAGTCATTAAAGGAAGGATGAAGAAACATCATTACAGCTTCTTCATGATAAGGGTCTGGCCTTGCCAGAGTCTGCAGACTTCATTTTGTTCCTGATTCACTTGGCTTCTGTCTGCAATGCTGTGAGCAGCTCTCCAGCCTTTGCCAGGTGGTTCCACTGTTGTCAGCTGCCTATGAAGGGACTGCATGAGACCTTCTGAAGCTATGAGCTAAGTAAATCTTCCCTTCTTAAAATTGCGGATGTCAGGGCTCAACAACGAATAAGTAACTGACACAGGCATACATGGGAAGATATTAGACCCTGAAACAACAAAAGGAATAGTGAAAATGGTGTTACACAAAGATCTATTTAATTAAAAATAAAGAAAATTTGCATGTTTCTGTAGAAGTAAAATGAAAGGGGTTGAAAACAAATATATTAAGAGGCTTACTTGTATTAATAGGCTATCAATTGCTACACAAGCCAATGCTGTACCCGTATTTATGTCTTGTTTCCATTGCTCAGAAATTGAGTGGGCCATAATTGAGGTTATCTCATGCATCGGTACAAAATTTATTACAGAGACAAAGGTTGGGAATATTCTATTAAATCCCTAATACTCTGTATCACCAAACTCCAGTAAATACTTTCTTTATAGTAGAAGTCACTTCACTATTGTTCATTTATGTTTTATGTGATAGCCATGGCCAAGCATTATTTTACTGTCAGATGACCAAATAACCATAGCCTGCCTTAACTGAAATCTTATTTTTACATCAGTACATACAACTCTAAGGCATCTCATCATTTATTCCTCCACTAATGCTCTAAGATGGGTAATAGGAGTATTCTTATTACCCTCATTTCACAGATTAAGCAACTGAGGCCTGGGGGTTCTTATCACATACTGAAGAAAGCTGAGGACCAAATTTAGATCTGGTTAATTCCAAAAGTCACATGTAATGAATCCTCCCTAGTGTAAAGCACATATGAAATATGGAGTGAATGTGGGACAGAGAAGCAGAATATGAATAAAAATAAGTTAGTTGCTATAAGTACTCCATGATGTCCAGCTCCAAGTTTCATAAAAGGCAAAGCAAAATGAAGCCAAAGTAAATCAAACTAAATCAATTTGAGCTGAATATCCCTAAATACGACATATAAACATGCATTCATTTTTTCTTGATTATAACTATTTCTCTTTTTATCATACATCTATGTAATAAAGATAATGGATAAGATAATTGTATTTCATATAAGATTTTGCAAAATATAGAATCTTCTACATGGATATCTTTCTTGAGAGACTTGATTTCTTGGTTTGATGATTTGTTATTTATGATCAAGAATTACAGTTTTTTGTCAACTTTCTCCAAATATTTTTTGTTTTAATCTCAATTTTATTTGTCTTCACTGTGACTCTAATTTTAGACATTTCGTACAGTTTGATTATTTCTCACATTTCACTGAGCTTCATTCTCTCTCTCTCTCTCTCTCTCTCTCTCTCTCTCTGTCTTCCTGGGACAGAGTATCACTCGTTAGTCAAGGATGGTCCTGAGCTAACTATGTAGCCCAGACTAGCCTTGGATTCATGACAGTCCTCCTACCTCAGACTCTTTTGTGCTGTGATTACAGGCATGTGCCACAACACCCAGCTTTATGTGGTGCTGGGGAATCAACTCAGGGCCTTGTGCCATTTCTTTCCGCTTTGTGTTTCAGTTTGAAGTACTTCTATTGACCAACACTAAAGCTCATTGATTTTCTGTGTGTAATCTATCATTAGTATTATACAGTAAATTTCTGAGTACATATTATATTTTTGGCTCTATAGTTTTCTTTCTTTCAAGCAGTTTCTTAATCTCTCTTGAATTTCCAGTTCTCCTACCATATCCACTCAGTTATTTTATATGTTCCTGCATTCCTTATGGTTATTTTAAGTTTTAATTCTCTATCCATAACTTCTGGGGTGTCTAGGTTCCCTTTTTATGGACTAATTTTTCTTTAGCTTATGTGTTATATATTTCTACTTATTCACCTGTTTAAATATTTTTATTGTTTATAAAAAGATATTGATGTGTTGTAAAGCATGATTTTTTATATCTTCCT
Organism: Ctenodactylus gundi; assembly: GCA_004027205.1. Lineage (NCBI taxonomy): Eukaryota > Metazoa > Chordata > Mammalia > Rodentia > Ctenodactylidae > Ctenodactylus > Ctenodactylus gundi. The sequence goes on from PVKB01006774.1 coordinate 42,171, forward strand.
TCAAATATCATTGAGTTCTCTTCTTGTAATGGTTAACCAAAGATATAGAACTTTGGCCTTCCACTTTGCTCAGCAAAGCCTATTTAGGTTTTGTTCCTAATTCTAGGGCAAGTCTTATAGTTCTGGAACTTAGTTTGTACTCCTGAAATATGATTATTGTGAAATATAAATAGACAACCTAAGATACTTACTAAGCCATTCCTACTCTGTCTCCTCTGTGAGGGTCAGAAACTAAAATATCTGCTGTGATATTCACTGTACATGCTTTTAAACCTAAGACACAACGTGCAAGTGAGCATTTTGTGCTTGTCTTGCCCTGACCACATGGTAATGCAATTTCAACTTTCCCTTCCAAGCTGCCACTCTGCTCTGATCACTTGAGTTAATGAGTGAAAGTGTTTTCTTAAATATGTTCCTGAGAGCTGTTGGTAGGCCATGGTGGGCTTTGAGTAGAAAATACAGATCTCCAGTTTTCAGTGTGTTCTATTGTTGCTCACACTCAGCTCTGCCAGATGTCCTACTGTAACGAACTCTGTGTTTTCCACATCCATCTACCACCTTGCCTACTGATTCCCCCGAGTTCTCTGTAAACTTTTGGGAAAGCTAAGGATCTGCCCCAGAAACCCTACTCAGTTTCTCTTCTCTTGAGAACCTTGTTCTAATTGTGTATATATTGGCTTTTCCTGCAAAACTAGATTTATTCTTGTGATTTTTTTCAAAGAGGGATAAGATGCATTTAAGGACACTTATGTGGGTGCCCAAATTATAAATAAGCACAAAGAAAAGACTTACATAAAAGAGAATGGTGACCTCTGCAGGGAAGAAGATTATGATAATCAAAGGGTTTATGAAGGACCCTGAAGGTATTGGGAGTGCTCTTTTTCTTAACCTGGACATACTATTCTCCCATATTCCCATGTTATGATTATGTAAACTTTACATACTAATTTTATATACACTCAGTGAGCTTAATACATTTTACAATGGGAAATAAGTATAGTGGAAAAGGGAAAACAAAAGAGAAAGATTAAAAATAAATAATTTCCAGTTATATATTTCTGTTATATGAAGGGAGACTAAAATACTATTTCCAGAAGGGACCTTTTCGACAAATAGCTACTCATGATAAAATTAAAAGAAACTAAGAAGAGCAAATGAATATAACTACTTGATAGAGCTGTGGTGAAGAATTTTAAATGAGTTCCCATACATAAAGCATATTCTTAGTGCAGCATCTTGCACACAATATGTCCTCAGTAAAGATGTCCATCAACTCTCACTGTCAGATTAATTTCCATGGGTATTAGATTGCAAGAAACAAAATCAAATTCATAATCTGTTTTTAATATTAATTATAAGATTTTTTTCAAGTCAGCTTCCTTGGATCTTAGTTTTTATTTGAGAGCCAACAATTACTCATGATTTCCTCATTCTTATTATATACTCAATGTCCTTATTCTTCAATATTCTTAAAATCAACCAGTGCAGACATTTTCTCTGATTTCTAAAGCATATAAAATAGAGGGTTGGATTCAGGTAGAAGAAAGGACAGATCAGTGAAAACATCTGAATTGTGAAAAGCAGGAGGTGCAGGAAACTTATTTAAAGTCCGTTGTGTTTTAATAATTCACGTAGTAGAACATCCCAAGCACATGTAGCCACTTGAAGGACAAAGTACATTACTCTTCCTAAAAATCTTTGGTGGCCACAGAAAATATTTTCCCCACACGAGTGAAGGCCCTTACAGGTACATGGAAAACTCTCTGGATTTTCTAGGAAGGCTAAACTTATGGAAATCCCCTTAAAACTACACAAGAAAGGAACAGTTTGTTAATGAAGTTACCACTCTTAATTAAATTTGGGACTTTTCAAAGCAAGCTCTTCACTTCTTTGAACTACTTTTGGTTTTTTAAGTCCTTGGACATGAGCAGGTATTTTCTTCAGTGCAGAGATTATACTTGTACAAACACAAAGCAGTAATTCAGAAACAGCAGATTTGTATTGTGAAACAATTATTTGTGATTATCACTCGAATAACATCAAAATCATAAGACTGCAAAATTTAAAAGTTAAGCAGATGATATCCTAGAATAGCAAAAGTGAATGCTGAAATGAAACAGATCCAGGCTGGAAAGCAGGATCAGTCTAAAACAAGCTATTCACTTTCTCTTAGCATCAATATTCTCAGAAAAGTGAAGGTTTTCCTGAGATTACATGAGAAGGCACGTGTGAAGGGCCTCACATTGTGTTCTTCTCCCTTAAATCTAGATTAGGCTTCCTTATTTCCACAGGAACAGAAGCTAAAGTGATTCCCAGATCTCTTCCCTTGTTTTTGTTGACCTGTTCCTGTAGCAATGCTTATGTACTGCGGCTCTAATGACATGCACATTTGCTGACCTTTTCCCGCTTCCAAACACAAACCTGCCTTGTAGGGGATTCAGGTTGGGTTGAAGCCCACCTAGCACTAGTCCGGGACAACCCGGTAGAAGCACACTTCTCCGCTAGCTCACACTAGATGGCGTTCCAGAGGCACACCTCCTGCCACCTTGTCCCGTGACGGGCTGCTGATTGGCCAGCCCCATCCTTCTTCCTCCACTACCTCCCTCCTCCTGGGCAACCCCGCTAGTTAAGGCCTTGCTAATTGGCCAGAGGTAACTTCTGCATTATCGTAGTCTATTTAAGCCCTGTACTTCCTGAATAAAGAGAGACTCCATTCCTTATATATATAATTTCCCTTTATTTTATATAGAAGAAAAAAATCCATCTTAAATGCCATGGCAAATGGTCATGTTCTGCAACTTTTGTTTTCCAGTGACAATCCTACCAGTACACTCTAGCTCTGGGTAGTTTTCAGGTGTACATTGAATTTTGGAATGATTGAAGGGTCTAGGAATCCATGATTCTGTCAAATCTGTTTACATTTCTTCCTTCTGAAAACTTTGAGAACAGACCTTGGTCCTCGAATAATGCAACAAAGACTTCCATAGCTCATTGGCTCTTTCTTTTTATAAGCTTGCTTTTTTGTGTAGCTCACAAGTCTTTGTAGTTAATTCTTTTCTTCATGCTTGCAAAAAAAAAACCCACGTTTTATCGAGTATTTTCTAATAAAAATGAAACTCTTCGTCACACAAGCTCAGGAAAGTCCCATTTCTATTTGCCTACACTCAAGAGCCTCTTCTTCGGTTTAAAACTTCAGTGCCTCTGCTGCCCCTTGTCCTAAGGTGAAGCTGGATTCATCTCTGATTCAATGAATTGCATGGGGTTGGGGCATTCTTTATTCATAATATCATTGATATGAGGGGGAGGTTTCATAGCAAGGAAGTGAGGACTAAAGCTTGTCCACGTTGGGCTTAGCTGTATGCTCTGTGCGTTTGATTAAATTTTGTTCTTGGTTCATCTAAGACCGTGGTCCCTAGAATGAAGGTGATTTTCAATTACTTCCTCTTTTTTCATTTTCTAATACCTATCTATCTATAATAGAACATATATATTCTTACATATATATGAATATGAATATATATATACACACACTACATATATATTTCCTTTAATTTGCTGGCCTTATATATTCTCTTTCCACTAAATATAATTTCTTCTTTCAATACAATCGATCCTTTTCTAGTTAATAATAACCTACTCCAATAATGATTCCTCAGGAGTAGCTGAGAAAATTATTCTACAAATGACACAATATGCATTTTCCTCTCATTTTATCCTTTTAATTTAAAACAACCTCTTTATTATAGAGATACTTTAATTAAAACTGGCTTTCATTTATACATATAAGAAGCAAGGTTAATTAATCTGAGTTAAGAATACTGAACTAGTAGAGGGGAAAAATGTATTTGCAGGATAACATTTTCAATTACTACCATAATTAGTATTGTTAATACTTTTGTATCCTTTCTATACCAAAAAGAAAAATTTTGAAGCTATTCTTTTAAAAAGGCAAAATTTCACTATTGAGAGAGAAAGACAGTGAACACAATGGGAGAAAATACCCATGAATCATTAAAATGATAAGGGTTTAAATATCCCAGATTATTTAAATAAGTCATAGAATTCAAGAACAAAAGTTTTAAAATAGACAATGACTTGAATAGACATTTCCCCGTAGAGGACAGACAATTGTCCAATAAACACTCAAAATAATGTTCAATAGCCTTGGTCACTAAGAAAATGCAAATCAAAATCACAATGAAATATCACTTCATGCTTACTAAAAATGCTATAACGATATAGTTTTTTGAAGCAAGGTCTTGCTTTGTAGCTCTGACTGGTCCTAAGCTCAATAGAAATCTAAATTAAGCTTGGATTCACGGCAATCTTCAGCCTCCCAACTGCTGGGACTACAGGTATGCACCACCATGCCCAGTTTATGTGGGGCTGGGGAATTGAACTCAGGACCTGGCCCTCACTAGGCAAGTGCTTTAACCACTGTGCCACTCTAGTGAGGCAAGGATGCAGAGAAATTGAAATTCTTTTACAACATGAGTGAGATGTAAAATCTTACAGTCATCACAGTCATTATAGTTTGGCAGCTTTTCCAAAAGTCAAACACAGAATTGCAATGTAATCCAGCAATTTCACTCCTGGATATATGGCCTGAAGAATTGAACTTGAACTCAAAACAGATATTTATGTCCTAATGCTCACTGACACATTATTAAAAATAACCAAGAGGTAGAAGCACTCCAAAGGCTCACTAACAGATGAGTGAATAAACCAAATGCAGTATATACATCGAATAGAATATTGCTCATCCACAAAAAAAAATGATGTTTGTTCCCATGGGGGATACAGAGGAACCTTGAAATTGTTATAGTAAGTTAAATAGGGCAGACATAAAAGAACAAACATCATAACTGAATTTATATGAAATTTCCAGAATGGACAAATTAGCAGAGACCCAAATTCGATTAAAGGTGAGCAAGGGCTAGTCTGAGGAGGGGAGGAATGAGAAGTTATCTATTAATGGTGATGAGTTCTTTTTGGGACAATGGAAATTTTAGAAAATAGAGATGATGGTCACTCAACACAGTGAATGAAAATAATGCTACTGAATTGTTCACTTCCAATGTTATAATGGGCCATTTTGTGTTTCATAGTTTGCCACAATTTAAAATTTCAAAACTACAAAGTTGTGTTATATTAAAGAATTACTGCATTTTGAATGTGCTGATAAAATCAAGATGCGTATGGTTGTTATCAGTTTCAAAGAAAGCTATCCAGTGTTTTGTTTTGTAGTCAACTTTTCTCCATGTCAGGATGTGCAAACCACCTCCAAGATTTTATTTTAAAAATCATGTTCTCAGTGTATGCAGAAATGTAACCCAGAATTCCAGAACTGTCACACTACTTTGCATTACTGATACGTGACATTGTTAATTCAGTGCCATATGTGATAGGATTATTGCAGCTGATCACTTACTATAAGAATGGCTCGTGTTCTCTCTTTAGTTAAATAATACTTGGCAAATCTATATCTCCAGAGCACCATAAATTTATACTAGCAAATTTAACTGAAGTAATAATTCACATGGAAGGTATATGTAATTTATAAGCTCTGACAGGGAACACTGAGCTGGAAATGGTACTCTGGGATGTTTTATCTCGGAGGAGGAACTAACATTTCAAGACACATTAGAGGCTCACTCTCAAGAGAATTTAGAACTGTGATAATGAACTGACAACAAGGGAATGGCCTCAATTTCCATTTCAAATGAGAGAGTCATAAATCTGAGAGTAAATTTATTATAGCTTTTGGAGATCTTTTTAATTAGCACAATGAAATCTGAAGTTTTTATAAAATGTTAAATCTAGTCTTACTATCAGATTGCATTTAACACCCTTAGTGGTTGTTCTTTATTTTGTAAAAGAAAGCAAATTGATCACTGTTAAACTTTAATGCCTTTTTATCTACAGTCATCGGGTTTGTCTCATAGAATCACAAGTAACAATAGAAATAAAGTGCTTCTTTCATTCCAATACAGTGTCCCCAAATCCTGCCAGCCACTGATTGGTAAACCTCAGCCAATCACCGAGAGCCAGCATTCTCCCTGGGAAATATGACTGGTTCAAACACATCTCTGTGAAGCAAAATGTGAAATAGATGAGATGGAATGGCTGGATCTCTGAGACTGAAGTACTGATATTTTCCCGCAATATCTTTCGCTAAGTAGTTGAGGAAAATTCTAGCAAAATAGCTCAAAAGTGTGTTAAGTGAACTGCTTTACAAGGTGCATCAAATGAGTGTGTTTCCTCATTTCACTAACAAGAAAAGGATCTGTATTCACATGGCATTTTTCATTTCATGCATTTATTAATTTACTTATCCTTAGTTCACACATTACTTTAATTATCCTACTTTGTTGGTGCTACCTGAAATATTTTAGGAAAGAAGAGGAGGTTTTTCTGTGAAACAGAAAGATACTTAATGAGGGCTTACTATATGTTAAAACTCTTTAAGCTATTAGAATAGTATGTCGGTTAATTAGTGAAAAAAATATTTTGCTCTTTCTGGATTCTGGTTCTACAGTAAGAAGTTTAGAGTTGCCACTTCAATCTAACAAGTACAAATCTGAACAGAGTAAACATTTATGTTAGACCTGTGACAAAAATCTGAGAATGACACCTGAATGGAAGAAAGGTTTATTCTGACTGATGGTATTAAGGTTTCAGTTCATGATCATATGGCTTCATTATTTTTAGACTTAGGCCAAAGGAGACATATTAATATTACAGTGGAAGGGCATGGTAGAGGAAAGCTTTTCACCTCGTCACGGCTATAAAACAAGAAAGAAAATGAGGAGAGGAGAGGAGAGAGGAGAGTGAAAGAGAGGAGAGAGAGAGAGAGAAAGAGGGAGAGAAAGAGCCAGAAAGGAAGGAACCAAGGACAAAACATACCCTTCAAATTTTCCAGTGATCCGCTTCATTCACTTGAGCCCTTCCCCTCGTAAGCCCATTGAGCTCTGAATTTGTTAGTGCACTAACCCATGGATGAGGTTGACACTCTCATAATTCAATCTCTTATCTACATTCTCTATCCCCACCTCTGAACATGGCTTCACTGAGGGCCAAGCCCTCAGTACAATACCCCAGAATTAGAGAGAGGTGAGGGATCACAGGGAGCTGCACCTTACTACAACAGGGAGTCAATAGCAGATCACAGTGGGAATCACTGCCAGAGGAAAGAAAATTAAACTAGAATTGATTAGTTGCTGGAAGTTCAGTGTGGACGAGTTCGACAGTTAAAAACTTAAGGGGACGGAATCACTGGGTACACCTACATACTGGTGAGTTTAGCTCTAGAACTTGACTGTATTATCATAGTGGACTAGAGCAAAGCCCCTCATGCTTCCTGTGGGGGTGGGGAGGGAAAGAAGAACTATTTGAAATACATCAGGGAATTCTCTTCTTTCTAACAAGACTAAATGGCAGGAGAAACCAGAGCTAAGCCAGTGTGGGGGAAAGAAAATAACAAGTCCAGCCACTAAGGAGAAAGCAAGTACTAAAGGCTAGTCCACTGCAGACATCCTGTCTCACTCTCACTGAAGTCAATAGATGGGGACGGGGAACAAGGAAACCCGGAAGTCCTGTGTGAGAGGCTTGGTAAAAAACTGAAGCTGTGTCGTGACACATCATAATTAAAATTTTAGAAACCCAACACAAAGAGAAAATACTAAAAGCTGTAAGAGAAAAACAGAAGGTGACCTACAAAGGTAAGCCCATCGGGATAACTGCAGACTTCTCAATCCAAACTCTAAAAGCAAAGAGATCATGGAGCAATGTCATCCAAGCACTAAAAGAACATACATGCCAACCAAGACTGCTATATCCGGCAAAATTATCTTTTAATTTAAAGGGAGATCTTAAAACTTTCCATGATAGAGACAGCTTAAAGGAATTTGCAGCCACTGAGTCAGTGTTGCAGAGAATACTTAAAGGAACCTTAGAAAGTGAAAGGGAGGCCAGCGACACCAGTGACCCCAGAGGAAAAGTGACAACAGCTAGAGGAGAATGAGCTGAGAAAAAAGTATGTTAGTAATCAGTGAAATATGAGTAAATAAGTCATGAAGATTAAAAAATTCAGAAATAACTAAATTTGCCTTCATATCTGTTACTTTAAGTATATTTATGTGGTATAGATTTCAGTTCATTTAATGTAGCAATGTGATATAGTTTTAACTTTGTTTTATTGTAGCAATTCACTTATTAGGTCACTGATGAAAATTTATCCTAAGAAAACTGATTGATGTAAAGATAACCCTGTGAATGTACAAGTATGTACCTTCCAATATTCAGCTAAGGCATTTGGAATTTAACTGTTTTTCTTCTTCTTTCCCAAATTCACTAGTCTTTTGAACTACATGCTTGTAGTTATTTTCTAATGTGAACTGGTGGGTAAGGCCAGGTTTAAGAATAGCAACAAAGACATAGCAAAGTTTTAACTACTGCGAACCCATTCGAGGAATAGGAAGCTGAGGTAGAGTGGTGACTTAAGTGAAATGACTTAAGTGCAGAAGATTAATATGTTATACACTGTATGGTTTCTCTGACTTGGAAAACCCAGAACACAGACCTTCTTTGGAACCATATGAAGTGATAGCTGGAGTCGGGGGAAGGTAGCAGGAGGGTGTGGGAGGGTAGAAAATGGTAAGGGATTGTAAAGTCCATATGATACATATGTGTACGAAACAATCAAATTCATTGTAAATGCTATGCATTACATATACGTATTAATAAAAATAGTGGGGGAAAAACTGAAGCTGTCTTTCTCAAAATTAAAAATAACAAATAGGTTGTGCATATATTGATAGATCTGTATGCAGGCTCTGAACTTATCCCCATTACCACAAAAGAAAGACTGAAACATTATTAGATAGCTTAAGAATACCTTCTCTTCCTTAAAGTTTTACGCCATCAAAGGCTTATTTGCAATAGTTTCTTAAACTATTAATTTATATCCTCCTATCAAGAAAAAAATTAAAAGTCACATGAAAAGGCAGAAAAAAATAGTTCGAAGAGACAAAGCAAACATCAGAACCAGACATGGCAAAGATGTTGCAGTTATCAAATTGACATTAAAACAACAGTGATTAATTTACTAAGAGTTGTAATGGGTACAGTTGGCAGAACAAAGAGGTGCATGCAGTGCAAACAGAGAAATGGAAAATTTAAGAATTCTTCAAAATTCTGGAGATCAAAAACATTGGGAGGGTAATGAATGTTTTTGATGGGCCTATTGGTGGTTGGTGGACTAGATCTAGCTGAAAAATGAATCAATCTCTCTCTCTCTCTCTCTCTCTCTCTCTCTCTCTCTCTGAGACAGGGTCTCACTCTGTAGTTCAGGGTGATTTTGAGTTCACTATGTAGCCCAGACTGGCCTTGAACTCACAGCAATCCTCTCCTGCCTCAGCCTCCCAAGTGCGAGGGTTACAGGCATGTGCCACCATGCCGAATTTATGTGATGCTAGGGGAACCGGGTACTCAGTGCTTGGTAGGCAAACACTTTAACCACTGAGCTATTCCTCCAGCGAGAATCTTTTTTTTTTGAAGATATATCAATAGAAATCTCCAAAACTGAGAAGCAAAGAACAAAGGAAAAAAAAAACAGAGCAGAATATCTAAGAACTGTGAGCCATGTCTTCATAATGGGGATAATATAAGGAGAAAAGAGCAAGGAATAAAAAATTGCTTTAAACAATAATGACTGGGAATTTCCCTCAGAATAATATCTAATATGAGCCACAGATTTAGAAACTCAGAAAACATCAAACAGAATAGTTGAAACAACAACAACACTACATCAGCATATATATATATATATATATAT
>PVKB01006775.1:0-51973 GCA_004027205.1 Ctenodactylus gundi
GTGACATTCATGATCATGAAAACCCAACTAGCCTTGGTATAATGGATAACAGATATTATATAACCTATTATATAATAATTAACATGAATTCAAGGCAGTGATTGTAATTGCTTGCCAATGATGAGAATGGAGGGAATCAAGAAAACATGACTTCAAGCATCTCATGACCCTGGGCCTGCAACGTCTGCCCTGGCACCGAGAAGGAAAGCCGGGCTGGGGAGGGGCGTGGAGGCCAGCGTTAGGGATCCCACTGCCCCAGCGCGCACCAGGCCATGGGGTAGATTCTCGGCAGAGACCCGGTGGGGAGAAAGAGAACACAGAAGGTGGGGATAAAAAAGCAGAAGGAAGAACCTTACACGGCCCAGGAGGCAAGCAGATTCTGTGTCACTGACTCCACTTCCCAGTGGCTGACGCCACCCTGTTCCAGACGGCCTCAGGCAACACAAGACCTTGGGGTGCACGCAAAGTGCACCTGACCGTTAGGAAGTTCCCCTCAGAAAGGCCCCAACCCTACTCCCCGGATACGCATCCTTCTACCTAGATCCACCAGGAAAGGGAACACCCTCAGCAGGGCTCCGGCTCAGGAGAGCTGCTGGTGTGCAAGAGCCATTGTAGCCTAAGCCCGCGCCTCCCCACGCAGATCCGCTTTGCTCCTGTGGGTCCTCCTCCCACTGTCCACAGCTGCCACTGCCCCTGCTGGCTGGCGCCAAGACCAGCCCTAGCACCGAGGCCCACGGTCTCCTGGCTCCTGCCCTCCACCTCCCTCCGAGAGGTACAGATGTTCTAATACCCGCAAGCATCAGAAACCCAATGCATTTGCATGCCCAAGCCTTTCGGAAGGGAGTTCGGGCGGCATCGGCCTCGGCGGTGCTCACGAGGCAAGCTGTGTGTGAGGTCTCTCCCAGGCCTCACGCCTACTCTACGAGGTCAGCTCCAGGCCAGAGGGGCAAAGTCGGCATGCTGTGGGCAGTACCAGGCGGAACATGTGGCCTTCGGGGCACAGCGTGAAACCCACCACTGCCCCCGACAGCTGTCTCGGAGCTCATGTTTCTTCGCGAGTTAGGACGAGCTCAGAAGCAAGGTGGGTCGCACAAGCACATCCTGCTAATGCTCCTGGTCTGCCCCGGGAGGACAAACGCTGAGGGGCCAGGCGAGCTCCGAGCTGCACGCATGTGCGTGTGGAGCGTAGTCTCAGTGGCGGAAGATGAGGCCCGAGCAGCAGAGGCCCTGATGACACTCAGAAAGAATGCACTAGTCATCAGTCGTGGCGGAAAAGGGGGCCCTGGTGGAAAGCCAGCCAGCCCTCTGAGGGAGCCCCTTCGTAATATTAGCCAGCAAGCAGTGGGGGGAGGGAGGGCGGTGGCACAGGACGACCTGGGTCCCCTGCTGATGGGTCTGGTGAAGGGGTGACTGCGTCTGCTGGTGCAGAACAACGAGGCGAGGCGGCGGGCACGGGCCCCGGGCAAGCCCAGATCCCCAGCAAGCGCTGCCGCAGGACACGAAGCTCCTGTTGCACAGAGCTGTTTCTGTCCCTTGATAGGAAATGTAAGAAACATACCTCAGGTCTTTCGGGATGTGTGTGCGATGACAGAACCCCTTGAAAACAGGCCCGGCTAGGCACGCCTGGGCTCCGGGGTGCCACCTCCCTGCCCCCGATTTTCGTCGGCATCCCTAAGCAGCTAGCACAGGTTACTGAGCTAAAATGAGATGAGACTAAAGAGAACAGTACCACACTAGGAATAATCAATTAAAGGGACTAGATTTAAGCTTCTAGTTTTCAAGGCAGCTTTGCGTGGCACCAAAGCATACGGGCTCCAGAGCCAAATACTCCCGGGTGGGTTTTCCGAAAGCTGTCAAACATAAGAGTAAGTTTCTGAAAGCCCATTGGGGGTGGAAATTCTGCTCTAAGGCACTACGAAGTCTAACCGTATCTTAAGTCCTCAGCACATGGCTGCTGGGAACCAGGCAAGCACAGGGTCGGCCGATCGGATTTACAGCTGCTTCCCAGCACTCACATGACCTCCCGAGCTCCACCTCCTGTCAGGTCCGCAGCAGCAGCACGAAAGCCTCACAGGAATGTGAAGCCTGCTGCCCAGTGAGGGACAGAGGCTGCACACTCCTTGTGACAATCTAATGCCTGAGGATCTGCCGTGGAACTCAGGTAGTGACGCAGCACAATCCCAGCCCCTCCCCCAAACCCGTGGAAAAACTGTCTTCCACGGAACAGGTCCCTGATGCCAAGAACCAAGGCTGCTGCCCTAGAGTTCGGACGTGGCAGGCATACGATGACGCTTTTTAAAAAATGGACAATGATTCCACACAAATTACATGCAGAATCTGGCTACAATAATTTTTTCCTGGAAATTTTCTTTTTAAAAACATCATGTAATACCATGCAAATAATGAAAAAATCTTAAGGGAGCCCCACATTTCTGGTACCACACCCCCAGGTATAACAGCTACCAATTATGACCACATCACTCAACACATTTGATTTTTATGAGCCCTGAAAACCTAAGTCGGGTAAATGTTAATGAAGTCTACAAATTATGGCTTTCATGACCCTTTTTTTTTGGCAGTAATTAGATACCAAGGCTAGGTGTCAATAAAGGTCACTGCTGATCTAGGAAAACAAGACTCTGTCATTTGCGTCCTGGAGGGAACGTATCTCCCCTCTTTGGAGCAGCAGAAGGGGTTGAGTCGGTTAGGAGCAGGCAGGTGCGCAACTCTCAAGGTCTAAGAACGCGCCCTTCTTCCTCTGCTCAGTAAACTCAGTAAGATCTTTCCCACGAGCGTTTTATGCCCTACAGAAGCTCCAGGCCTGGAGAGAAGATTAAACAAGTGACAGGACCAGCACCCTACTCACAGCCATATTTTAAGGTACTGAGAGAGAGAGAGAGAGAAAGAGAGAGAGAGAGAATGTGTGTGTGTGTGTAACTCAGAGTTGTATCACCCTACCCAAGCACATGTCTGTGTACATTTTACAATCCAAATTTCAGTCTCTACAGGGATACAGGAATATTTTTTCATTCTGTTCTGACTTTGGAAAAGGCAGCTCTAGATCCACTAAACTGATTTCAGGGTCCTTCGGCGGTTGCCACTAGGTGTCCATCCCACTGGCGGGGAGAGCCATCCCCTGGGCCTGGGCACTCCACCTGCAGCTGCTTATCAGTGCTGCATGCAAAAGGGCTCCGTCAAGACAGCAGGCAGCCTGGGATACCCAGGTTCTGCTACTGAGAGCCACCAGTTCTGCAGCGTGGCAGGCCCTAGTAGCTCTATATTTAAGGGACAGTAGAGTTATTATTACTTAATCCTCTAAATCAATGTAAAACTATTCTCTGAAAGTATCTGATTCAAAGAACAGCAATCCCCTCATTTTAGGGCACTGAGGCAGAAGGGTCCCCAGTTCCAGCCTGCATGGGCAGTGGCGTGGTTTAGGGAGACCCTGTTCCTAAGCCAGAACTAAAAACGGACTGGAGACGTAGCTCAGTATGAAGGCCTTGGAAAGGTCCCCAACACAACTAAACAGCAAAATCTTCACTACTCAAATTACTGCATTGCTTCTGTCTCCTCCCTGGATCCTGACCAACCTGTTCCTCTGTACATAAAGGGCTGCGGCGAGGGTGAGGTAACTGCCCCGCGGGGTCTAGAGCAGGGCGTGCAGTTCACGCTGGAGGCCGCATCCAAGGTCCGGGCTCTTGCCTGTCCAGATGTGCTCACCTGCCTCTGCAAGGTATGCAAACATCAGTAACACTGTGACAGGTGACACGCGGTGCTCCAGGAATGCGCCCGGCCAGTGCTTTGCTGAGAAGCCAGCGCAGGACAATCCAACGTTAAGCTCATAAGCTTGCAAGGCAAACATACATTTGGAACTGTTCTGCCTTGACCGAGAGGACTGATTTATACACTCCAGCTACTGTACTTATCGCGGTAATTACGGTCCATTTAAAGTTGTTTTGTAAAAGACTGCAGTGCTCCTTGTGGGCTTCGCTGAACATTTGTTCTATATACAGAATGACCCCACTTAAGGTGGCTTTTGTCAAGTGCTTAATGTATTAAATCAGTTTCTCCGTAGAGGACACAGATCAAAAAATAGCGCCGAAGTGCCCCACCTCCCAAAAAAATTAATGTTCTGTGTTCTATTTTCCCAAAATACATGGAATCTCAGGTGGGCCTCTCCACTTATTTCAAATTTAACGGGTCCGTAAGATAAATGGGCTGGGAGCCACCACTTCAAGGACAAGCAGGGAACAGAGCTCTCATAGACATCGTTTTAAAAATTAAAGAGAAAATCTACGAGACAAGCCAGCGCCCCACTTTCCCCTTGTAAATCCCACGGACAGTGAGCGGCACTTAATTGCGGGCCAAACAATAAACCTTGAAGGGCCACGAGGCTCAGTGAACCCGAGGTGCAGAGAACCGCCCCGACGTCGCGTCACCTCGCCGCAGTTGGCACACACCACACAGGCTTCCACGTGGCCCACGCTGGGCTGGCGCGGCCCTGGGCGGCCTCCCGTCACACCGGAAGTGAGGTGTCTTGTGCTTAGAGCTTCTGTGGCTGATTACACTCACCACCTACTTCATTTCACAACCATCTACGGACTCTCTGTCCTTCAGAAGGCAGGGAGCCTGGGCTGCAGCGTGGCCAGGGGTCAGGCTGCTTGCTGAGCGCACGGCCCTCGGCAGGGCCAGTGGCGCACGCCCGCGGTCCGTGCACTCAGGAAGAGGCCGAGGCAGGAGGGTTGCTGTGTGCTCCAGACCAGCCTGACCTACCGACGTAGTAAATTCAGGACCAGCCTGCAATACAGAGCAAGGCTCTGTTTCAAAAAGAAGTAAAAATTTTTAAATTAATTAATTTTAAAAAATAAAAAGGCTGGCCTGTAGTCCTAGCAGGTGGTGGCTATGGCAGGAGGAAAGTTCAAGACCAAGCCTGAGCCACTTGGTGACTTCGTAAAACCCTGTCTCAAAATAAAAATTTTAAAAAATGGGCTCTAGACATAGCTCAGTGTGAAGGCCTTGGGGCTCGATCTCAAGACTTATCAAAAAAATGGCGGGGGGAAGGACCAGAGACCAGGCGGCCGGGAGCGGGCACCAAACTATTATGTATTCTTTAACTGATCTTAACATTTTTTTAACCGATTTTAATTATTTCTATACTTAAATATTGATCACAAACAGCCAAATTGCTAGAGACTTGAGCATTCTTTTCCATATGCAAGTAAGCATCGGATAGGGATGTTAGTGGATTTAACTGAAGCACCCAAAGAGCTCCGTGTAGGTCAGAACACACCTGAATTAAACGCGGAAACCCGCAGGGTGACAAGACAGTGCCAGGCCATCACCGCAGCTGTCCAGGGAGCAGATGGCCCCCTGCCTGCTGCCTGTTCCCTGACTTCTCGGCATCCTCCAAGTCCTCAGTCCAGCACTGCAGCAGGATTCTCAAAATGGATCTCTGCACTGGCTGCACCCCAGAACCGAGGTCTGCACACAGACAGACCCTACCCCAGAACTCCCGAGCCACAAACCTGGGGCAGGGCATAGTGCACATGGCCCGGTGACTCTGACCCCCACTGACACCTGCTGCACCCCATCCCAGGCGGCCGGTGTTAACTGGAGTCTTCTGGAAGCAGCGCAGGAATCAAGTGTTTTCAAAAAGGTCCCAGAATCATCTCACCCAGACATTTAAAAAGAGCAGGCCAGTAGATTCAAACATGCTGAGGGACCTTTCCAGTTTTTCAAGAAGGTCCAACCTTCTATGCTTATGGATGAATCCTGGACACGAAGCCCTGCACAGGCACATTACGGCGCACACACACACCTCCCTGGCTTTTTAATGTGTTACCAGGAAATACGTGTGCAAGTCAAGTCTCCAGTATATTCTTCGATGCATCAGCAAATTAGATTGTGCTCCTCAGGCAGGACATTAAGAACGCAGCCTCAGGGCTGTTACTGGCCTGGCAGCACGGCCTGTCACCCAGCCCTCTGGGAGGCTGAGGCAGGAAGACCACAAGTTAAAGCAAAGCCTGGCCAACTTGGGGAGATTCTCAAAAACTAAAAATGGGCTGGGGATGTAGCTCAGTGGGGAGGGCCGTGGGCTCCCCCTTCAGTACCACCATTCTCCAAAAAAGTACAAGTAACATAGTCACTAGTAATGGAACAACTTTCAAGTGACAAAGACAGAAGATATTCTCTCTCTCTCTCTCTCTCTCTCTCTCCCCCCCTCTCTCTCTCTCTCTCTCTCACACACTTCTGGTCACTGGTCAGAGATGTGCAGGCAAGTAACATAAAGCAGACTTCAAATGCCCAGGAGCTCTCCTGCTGGTTTAATGCAACTTAAGACTCCCCATCTTGGTGGTTTTACCAGCCCAACCTCACTCCACCAGGCAGCCCAGCAATGATCCCCACCTCGCCACAGGCACAATGGACCAACAACAATCCCCGGGTGCTCAGCAGCCTCCACTCAGTGCGGAGTGTGCTTCTCCACAAACACGTGTTCTGCCCATGACGTGCGTGCACCAGCTAGAATCAAGCCTTGCAGAAAAAGTAAACACAGCGTTGCATGCCCTGTTGGCAAAGCATCCCATCAGGATGGCTAACATCACACCAGGTCACTCAGGCGGCTAGCCCACTGGCCTGGGACCACAGCACGGGGACATGAGTGGCCTCGGGCCTGTGGGATCCATGCACAGGATAGGGACACTGAGCAGGACCCCGTGCACTTCCGTGATGAAAGGGGGCGGAGGGGTGTGCGACCGACCACCACTGCATCCGTGCCAGGAGGCTGGTGGTCAGCCAGCCAGGCAGCAGGACCAAGGGAAGGTGAGCTGTCCCTCCCCCGCCCTGCCAGTCTCTGGTCCTTTATCCCCACACCTGCCTCACAGGGCACCTCATGGGGCCGGCTGAAGGCTGCAATTTCACTGAGCTCCTACACCACCCGAGTCTGTGCAAACAAGGAGGCAGCAGCCTGCCAGGGTCCTGCGACATCACTGCAATACGGAGAGCTGGTCTCCCAGCCAGCAGCTCCCTGCAGGACTCTCTGGGGCAAATCATGACCACGAGCCAGTGTCTGAGGATTTCTGCCCACAGAATATACAAGTACGAGCCCAGCCCAGTGGCACAGGCCTGTTATCTCAGTACTCTGGGAGGCCGAGGCAGGAGGATCACAAGTTCGAGCCCAGCTGGGCAACTCAGGAACTTAACGAGACTTTGTATCGGATAAGTAGAGAAAGGCTGGGGAGGTGGCACAGGGTGAGGCTCCGGGTTCAATCCCCAGCACCACATACATGCGCACACATGCTCACACACAGAAACTCACAAACATACAAGAAGGACCCCTTCAGCTCCTCCACTACCCTCGATCTGAGGAACATGGTGGCCGAACTTGGTGCAGCCACAGCACCGTTACTGATACAGGGAGAGACGCACAGCTCTGCTGGCTTCGCGTTGACCAAACAGGGCCACAGAGGGACACACACTTCACCTACATCCTTGCTCGACTTAGTTACTGGCCTTTCTCCACTCCACACCCCCCACAGACTCCTGCAACACCTCCCCTGCCGGTCCTTGGCCTCCCCCGTGGTCTGCGCCCACGTCCTCCTGCCCGCCCACATGCCCCTCCACAAACACAGACTTAGCCCCGCTCTCTGGTGAGGGCGGGCGAGCACCCTGCTCCTCAGGACAACATCAGGTCTCCTCAGGTGACATTCTGTTCGCCTTTTCTGACCCCTATTCCCTTCTTAGCTCCTTTCTCACCACCACTTCCATTCAAGTTTTTTAGTTTTTTATTTTTTGGTAGAGGCGGAAACAGGTCTTTATTTACAC
Source organism: Ctenodactylus gundi (assembly GCA_004027205.1). Lineage (NCBI taxonomy): Eukaryota > Metazoa > Chordata > Mammalia > Rodentia > Ctenodactylidae > Ctenodactylus > Ctenodactylus gundi. The sequence goes on from PVKB01006775.1 coordinate 7,822, forward strand.
ACAAAGGATTGAAGGATGGGGTAAAAGCTCCCGCTACCTGGGAGGGGGTCCCAGGGCGCGGCCTCCTTTTACACTCTGGTAATTCTGGCCCAACGCCGCCCATCTGCTCCTGCCATCCCTTTCCTGACCCGGCCCTGAGGCCAGCTCCCAGACTGGGAGTCCTGCTCAAGCCCCAGCCCACGGCCCACAGGTGGAGGCAGCTGCGGCTGGCAGCTCTTCACAGGTCAGATGGGTCGCTCCTTCAGCGGACTGTCCCTGTAAAGCGTGGGCGTTTTCCCGCTGGCCTTCCAATGCTGCAGGGTGACATAACCATGTCACAGCACTCTAGGGTGACACACCGTGGTTGTGCTCAGCGTCTCTCCCATCTGTTAGCCCCTCGGACCAGCACAAGGTCTGCCTCGCTCCGCACCTGCCCCCCAGGCCTAGGAAAGCGCTCGCTGACTCACTGAACAGCTGCTGAGTCAGACGCGGAAATGTCATGTGGCTTAGATGGGAAAGGTCTGGCTGACAGAAGTCAGTACTTGTCCTGGTAACGTGTAAACCTTTACTGGCTTGGCTTTTCTTTCTCTGATCCTGGGGATAAACTACACCTCCAGCTCCTTTTTAGTTTTGATTTTGAGAAAGGGCCTCAGTAACACGCTAAGTTGTCCGGGCTGGACTTGAACTTGTGATCTTCCTGCCACAGCCTTCCAGAGTCCAGGGATTACAGGCCTGCTTGGCCTCCTGGTGTCCCCCTCCACCACTAGCCTGACCCTCCGTATGAGGGCGCTGGTGCCAGGCACTGTGTGGGCATGGGGGGAGCAGAGGGACAGGAAGGAAGAGGCAAGGGCGGGAGGAAAGTCCTCAGCTCCAGGAGAAGACACGGGGACAAAGGAGCTGAAAGGGGAAACGTGACCAATGCTGTGGGAGCTCACAGGAAGAACTGGCCCTCACCGGGGCCGCCGCGAGTCAGCGGCCAGACAGAGGTCCACAGAGACCCGTGGCTGGCTGGGCTTTTTTTTTTTTTTTCCCCTGAAGTACTGGGGATCTGGCCCAGGGCCTTTGCACCGAACTACATCCCCACCTCCTTTTCTCGTTTGACTTAGAGACAGGGCTGCCCTAAGCTGCCAGATTGCCCCAGCCAGGGTCACACTTGCAATCCTCCTGCCTCAGCCTCCCAAAGTGCTAGGAAGACATGCCTGCGCCACCGGGCCTGGCTCTCATGGGCTGCTATTCTGAGAATTTACGTAACAAGGCTGCAGTCTGCCAGAGCACAGCACAAGCCAACGCCATGCACACAGAGACCACGTGTGCAACGTGAGCTGAGCACAAACCAACGCCACACTCAGAGACCACATGTGCACCATGAGCCAACGACAGAGATCATGTGTGCATCATGAGCTCAGCACAAGCCAGAGTCCACATGTTCATTGCAAGTTCAGCACGAGCCACACACACAGACCACGTGTGCACCGCGCCGCAGCTTGTGTTCCAAGCCTCCCTCAGGGGTTTGGCTTGACGTTCTAGGAACGGCAGTGATTACCTATTATGTATCTTTCAAATGTATAAAGGCAGCTAATAGAAACGTTTGGCACTCAGGCTACAGGAAGGGATGCTTTAAGGGGAAAATGTATTAAATAATTTTATTAAATTAGAAAGCTGGATTCCATGCGCAGTTCTGCAAGGAGGAGCCATACTCATGAACTTGGGCATCAGTCATTTCACATGACCAACTAGTCCCTAGACTACTGGCACGCAAACACAGGAAGGAGCCTTCCCAAGGCCCACGTGCCTGGCGCACCTGGCTCTGAGCGCACAGTCCTCCCTATTCTCCTTGCTCTTGAGTCCATATCTTACTCTGACCAAAGACAGCAGGTCACCTGAGAGACTGACCAGGCCCAGGAAGCAGAGAGCTTGGTCCCCAGTCCTGCCTCTGCCTGTGTGTGGCTCTGGGTCAGGATCAGCCAACAGGCTGGAGGGACCTGGGGCAAGTGTGCACCTGCCCCACCGAGGCCCACGGCCCCGCTGGCCTTGCACTCATGAACCTTGGTGTCTACGCAACCATATACCTTCAAGAAGTTCTGAGAATGAAACAAAGATCTCTACGTGTGTATTATAAATTCACCTATGTATGCTTCGCTTCTCACCTGCTCACCTACCTAGCCAGGCACCCGCCAATCTGCATAGTGAACAAGTTATTGTTGGCCTGCTTCCTTTCTGGTCCTCAACGATCTGTCTATAAACCAAGATGGACCCATTAGAACATTGAACTATGATCTTCAGAACCCCAGAGGCCTTTGACCATGAAGGTGAGCCGCTGAGATGCACCCAAAGCCTGCTTCCATCAAACACTCAATCCACATTTACTGTTTTCTTCCTGACACGGAGTCCCGCTCTGTCATCAAGACTGGTCTTAAGCTCCCAGGCTCAAGTGATCCTCCTGCCTCAGCCTCTTGGGTAACTGGAACTACAGGGGCGCACCACTGCAAGGCACTCATTTACCTTGATGTCTGGGGATTCTACTGGCAGTAAAAGAACCGGACTACAGAAATTATCGATACCCAATAATATAACTTGAGCTCCAGGTTAACTCTAAGGGAGTATCATTCCACCCTAGCATCGCACACTCCTGTGCTTTTCTCTCTTCTCTTAAACGCAGTAACTCTCTAGGCGGGACGGTCCCAGTTCAAGCCCAGCCTGGCAAGCCAGCAACTCAGTGAGCCCCATCGCAACACAGGAAAATAAAATACCAAAGGATGGGGTATGCAGCACAGCGCCAGGATGGCAGGGAATTCTTTCTCAGCTCACGTCCACATTTGCTTCGTGTCTGACTTGTAAGAAGCTGTGGCTTCTAGGATGAATCTCGCTGCCACCAAATCACTGGTTTCAACTTTCTGATGGATTTCCACAGCGCAGGGGACTGACCCCGAGGCCCCAGGAGTGCTCGGTGCCGAGCTCCCTGCCTCTGCTGAGCTCCCCAACACCCCACCATTCATGGGGCGATATTATACTTGACTCTTCACCGCCCGGCCTCTCTTTCTGTCAAGACACCCTTTTAATCTTTGCAGTTGGCTGTGACCACGGCAGCCGCTCACTTCCAAAAGGGCCTCACCCAGCACCAGCACCTCACAGAAGGATGTGGGTCAACACACAACTGATCAGGCGTAGTCACAGAGTCCCTGCCACAGGGCTGCAAGGTGTCTGCTGGAAACTCAAACTCAGAATGCTTAAACCAACGGCCCAGCGAAATACTCCAGGAGCCTCGAGGCCTGGCTGAGGTCACCATCCTGTAGCTCTGCTCGGGCACCCTGGGGAAGGAACGCCTGAGCACACTAGGCTAGGGCCGTGACATCCCATGTACGGGACACGGTCTGCTGGGATCAGTGGTACACATCTGGGGTACACACTTTTCAGCCTTACACTTGACTGATACAAAAACCTGTGAGTCAGGACCAAAAAATCCAACCAACCAAACCAAGCTACTTCTGTCTCAGTCTGGTTTCCACATGACCTGTAAGCTTCAGAGAGGTGTTCGTCACAGAAACACAGGCAGGAAGGACCCTGGCCCTGCCCGCAGGGGAGCCACCACGGCACCATCTTAATGACTCACCACACAGACATTCCTTCCACCTGACTTTCTATTTCGCTACCTTCAGAATTGGAAAACAAAACCCAGGGGGAACTGAAACACTTAATGAGGTCAGGGAAAAGGGTGGGCTTGAATTGTTCCTTGAAAAGAAGTCTATTAAGCTTAAAAAGCTACATGGGTCGCACACTCTGTCTGCTCCACACAGTGACATATAAGCACAATTCTGATTCACAAATGAGTGGCCAGCCCATGCGTCCTCAGTGGGCTCACAGGAAGGCTCCACACCAACTGCTCCCACTTCCACACCTGCTCTGTTCTTTGCTTTTTGTGGAGCTGGGGATCGAGCCCAGGGCCTTGCACTGAGCTACATCCCCAGGCCATTTTCATCTGATTTTGAGATGGGTCCAAGTCCCTGAATTGCCCAGTCTGGTCTAACTTGTGATCTCCCTGCCTCAGCCTCCCAGAGTTCTGGACACAAAATGTCCTCTGAAGACTATGGGGAGCCAGGACCCTGCTGTGGCATGGTGTGACTCCTGGCTGCTGCACACTGGGGTCCTGCAGCAGCGATTCCAAGAGCCTGGGGAGCTTAGGGGCATCGTGGAGAATATAAACAGGTCCACCCAGGACAAGTGCACGCATGGGACAACTACCTAATTCTGCGGGGTTCGTAGGTCCCAGGGACAACCCAGCGTCTGCAGGTAGCATGCGGACTGGCCACATCAACATTGTGGGATCCGTCCTTACCCCACGCCCACCACCAGAGACTCACGAGATCAGAGTGGGGTGGGGCTCCAGGTCTCAGAGCCTCCCTGAGGGCCCTGCTGCAGGATGCGGGCAGGAAGGGTCCTCAGCTATGGCCATCAACCTGCCCTATCGAGCTGCCATCCAGTCAGCCCTCTCCCTCTCCCTGAGGATCCACATGCTGCCATGTCTGCCACGTGACTGAGGGCGTTCCTGCCAGGACACAGGCATCGCACCCACCGCCCACGCCTCCGCTCCCTCACGTACCAGACCACCCCACCCAGCTGGGCTCAGAGTCTCTCTGCCGGGTAACCTGGGGTGCGTTCCCGCGCTCCCCCACCCCTGGACACCAACACACACTTGTGAAGGTGGCTTTAGAACCCTGGCCCCCAGCCACAGGGGAGGGTTCTTCTCCAAAGCCCCATGAGACTGTGCCTGTCACCACCCTGTGCGACGTGGGTCTGTTCACCTAGCCACCAAAGGACACAGTGACCACCAAGGTCCACTTCACAAAAGCACAACTGCTGCTGGGAGCCAGAGCGTCTCCTTGGCTGACTATACCAGGGCTGCGAGATGTCCCTGAAAATGCGGCATCCGGGGACCTGACTGCTGAGCCGAAAGGGACCTCAGAAACAGCCCAAAGCACCTGTGCAGATACGGAGGCTGAGGCAAGGGATTTACCCGATCACCAAGGTCAATCAGGTCACCTTGTGCGGCCTCCCAGGCCACGCCCAGCCCCTCTGGGGAGAGGCAGGAGACGTTCAACAGCACGATCCCAGTCCTGGGTCTTAGCCTATTTAAGAATGTCACACCTGGGGGTGCAGGTCTGTAATCGCAGCACCCCAGGAGGCTGAGGCAGGACGGCCCAAGTTCGAGCCCATACTGAGCACATCAGCAAGACCCTGTCTCAAAATCAAAAATCAAAACGAGCTGGGTATGCAGCTCAGTGGGAACGCCCTGGCTCAGACCCCAGCACTGCAAAAAAAAAAAAAAAAAAAAAAAAACATAGGACATGTACCTACATACCTGACCAAACACAATTTGGTTTGTGACAGAAGGTGACACAGTAACAGGGGTCACTAAGGCTCTATGCAACTCAGGAGGATGCAGGGGCGTCCACAGACACAGGGACTGAGGGGACAGGCCGGGTAAGGCGGCCATACCGCATGGTCACGAAATACAATGCATGACTGAATTCTCAAAACACATATTACAGTAAAACATCCATAGTCACGAGGCCCCCTGAAAGACTCCCCTACCCCCGTCTCAAGATCCTAGGTTTCCGTGACTCGGCCGGTCACACTGATGCCGTGCACAGGCAAGCAGCGGGTGCAGGCAGGCCACCACCACTCCCCGGAGCCCAGGGCAGCTTCTCGGTATGCGTAGGGAGAACGGAATCGGGCGCTGTCCTGCTGACCTCCCGCCCCACCCTGCCTTAGCCTCCCGCAGAGCCAGGGTGACTGATGGGCCTGTTCCACCAGGCCCAGCTCTTTTCGGTTTGCACCAAAATTCTCAGAAAAAACAAGCACAATACTGAAAGCGACCACAACCCACCACGGATACCAGTGGACATCAGCAGGGCTCCCAGCAACACCCGGGGGGGAGGGGGGGGCGAGGGGCACGTCCTGGCGCCCAAGCAGCCTGCGTAGGGCCTGGGTTCCACCCCAGGACTGCAAAAAAAGAAAAATAGAAAACAAGACGGCACAGTCCCATAACAAGAGTGCTCCGAGATCAAATCTCTATTGAAAATTGAAAATAAATGCTCATGTCCCGCCGCCGAGGGAGAAAGGAAATTAATAACCAAGCCGGAGCGGGCGCCGCGCCCTCCCTGCCAGGAAGACAATGGGGCTTGGCCCGGCCACCAGGGACACGCGGGATCTGATGGGGCAGCAGCGGAAATGAAGGCGAGGCCTACCAAGAACTCAGGTGGGAGGGGGAGGCGCGCAGCAGGGAGGACACGCTGTCCAGGAAAGGGGTCGCAGCGGGGCCGCGCGCCCGCTCACCCACTTGGGTGGTTTTCTGTACCAGTTAAAACTGAGAATTTAATTTTCATAAAACTAAATGAAGAGCTTAAGTTTGCCTTTGTCTCAACTTCTCCAGCTTTCAGGCCTCGCCTTTTCTCGGTGTGTGGGAAAAAAAAAAAAAAAAAACAGATCCCAGGACAAGCTAGTCACTTTCCTAATGTGGTGAGGTCAGTAAGGGCAGACTGTGACAGAGACCACACGTGGGAGAGCTGGGACGTGAGGGTCAGGGGGAATCAGAGCCCCACTGAGGCACCCACAGGGGTGGTGGGACCCAGAGAGCCAGGAGATGCTGACCGGACAGGCTACTCAGAGCAGGCAGAGGAGCCCAGGGAGGGGCTGGTGTCCTGAAAACAATCGGAAATGTCAAATTCAGCTCTCTGCGAGGCAAAAGCAGGGGGATTTCAAGTCTGAGTCCATCTGGAGCAATTCGCTAACTGAGTGAGGCCTTGTCACCGAAATAAAATTAAATTTTTAAGAAAGGGCTGAGGTTCTAGCTTTGTATAGGCATCCTGGAATCAATTTCCAGTGTTACCGAGAGAGAGAGAGAGAGAGAGAGAGAGAGAGAGAGAGAGAGAGAGAGAGAGAGAGAGAGAGAGAGAGAGAGAAACAGATTCACCAAAGGTTCAGGGAGGTAAGTGTGAGTCAGTGAGTCGCGACTACGGATGCAGGGATACTGGCCTGCAGAGTCAGCCCGACCCTGATGCTTTCCAGCTGCCCCGCACCATGGCACACACACACACAGACAACAACTGTGTTCCCCTCATCGGGTGCAGATCACATGTCCCATGCCTGTTCCACCCCGCTGGGACGGTCTCCTGCAGACCCACCTGTGGGCAGAGGCCAGGGAGCGAGGGTCAGTCCTCGTCCCCCCTCACGGTGACCCCTTCCGTCCTGCCGCTCTGGCCTTGGAGTCCAGCTCCAGGTGCTCAGAGGCAAAGCGGATGGGCAGTTCCAGTGCCAAGGGGACAAGTGGGCACCTCTCCGGGGTGCACTGTCATCCAAAACAAGACGTTAGAGGGGACCGTACCGTGGCCCTGAGCAGGCACAGATTCCATCTAGAATATCTTATATCTATTATCTCTAGAATATATTCTATCTCCCATAGGGAGAGGAACTACACGGGAAAAGACCCCTGTAGAGGAGGGAAGGGGTGGGAGTGAGAGAGAAAGCCAGGTGAGCGAAGGTCTTCAAGACACAGAAAAGCCTTGTGTGCTAGGATGGCGCATAGACAGCCCTTCCGGGCCCACGCAGGCCTGGCCTCTCAGCACGCTGGGAGGCTGAGGCAGGAGGATCACAACTGCAAGCCCAGCCTGAGTAACTTAGCAATACTCTGCCTCAAAATCAAAACCTAAAAAGTTGCTCTGGGATTGGAGTTAGTCATGAAGGCCCTGGTTCCGTTCTCAGTAAGGCACGCATGCACACACAGCCACACACACACCTGGCAGAGACGAACGAGCAGACTACTATTCCCTCTGCAGCTACACAGTGCACCCCACAACAAAGAGAGACCAGGCACCTGGGTGGGGGGTACAGGTGGCCTGGAAATGAGGAGCCACAGTTAATTCTGCCCAGTGCTCTGGAGGACGAGGCGTGGATGGTGAGGCGCTAGTCTACGGGGCCTTCAACGGCTCCTTTTCCTAAGGGGCTTAGAAATCATTTGAACATTCTTTAAAAAAAAATAACAGAACTTAAAGTGAACAAAAGAAATGTATTTACATTGAGTTTATCCACGCTAAATGGGTCACCACAGCATTTTCTTTCATAGCTACTAAAGCAAGAATGGAAGAAAACACGCCTCAGTCAGAAAAACAGCCCGTAAATATGAGTTTTCTCAATGAAACTCAGAAAAAGCATGATATATTTTGGAGATTTAGGTGGAAATCCTTATCAAGTAGGAAATATCAGGTCTTGAAAGTAAATTAGTATTTTGCTGAAGACCGGAAAGGCCACAGCTTGCCAACATTCCTGACACAGTGTCAAGCAGCAGGCTTCCTAAGCCATCCATAAGCACACGCTTCCATCTGACTCACTGTACATGAATTCTTTAAACGTTTCACAAAGCACAGAAAAGCCTAGCCCCTCAGGAGACAAACAATTTCTGTGGGGGGGTGGGGGTGGGAGGGTGGCGGTACTGGGGACTGGAACGAGGCCTGCACACCGAGCTACATCCCCAGCCTATGTTTTTTACTGTTGATTTTGAGACAGCATCTGGTTAAGTCACTTAGTTGCTCAGGCTGGGCACAAGAATTTGCAATCCTCCTGCCTCAGCCTCCCAGAGTTCTGGGATTGCAGGCCTCTGCCATTGGGCCCAGCTGACAATTTCATTTAAAACTAGGACTGTCCGGGGATTTTGCCAAAGGTCGCTCTGTTTTCTTACCATCCCTAAACGGGCACTGAGAATATGTGTGTTGTAAGTGCCAAGGCACAAGGTCTCTAAATCATAGCTAAGTGAGGGAGTCTGCCGGCCGGCCTGGCCGCCACATCCCAAGGATGTCAGGGGTCGGCCGCAATTACACTTCCACAGGGCACGTCCTTCCCACCCAGGGCCAAGGCATTTGATTTCAAAATAAAGCAGTACCCCGAATCTCCTTGGACTATCCCCAGCTCCTGTCTCTCGATATTCCCCAGCACACAGGGAGCCCAGGAAGGCTGTACCCAGTGGGGAGAACCGCGATTAGTGAGCCCTCACTATGTAAAGACCAAATCCCTGCTGAAACAGCTTGACAGAAAAAAAAAAAAAAAAAAAAAAAAGGTGGTTTTTAACACACTAGCTGCAGTGGTACTGCCAACACAAACAGAGCAGAACCTGCCAGGGAGAAGGGGCCGAGCTAGAGCAGGATGGGGGAAGGCAGGAAGACACTGCTCCCTGCGACCCTGGTGGGCCAAACCCATCCCCTCCTCCCATCACTGCAGTGACCCCTGTCCCTCCCAAGGCCACCTGGGGAGCCTCTCTGGACAGGAGCCCCTAAGGCAACCGCCTGAGGAGCCAGGCCTCAGAGCGGGTCACTTCTCCCGCTTAATCATTGTCCAGACACGCTCGGCCCTTCAAGTTATACGTCAGGAAGACCAGCAGAGGACCGAAAAGCTCGCCTAAAGTGAAACCCTGGCAGGCCAGCCTCCAGCGTAGACAGCAGAACTTTCCAGGGCATGGGGGTGAGCACATACGCCCCCAAGGCCCCTGCCTCTCCAGGAACAGGAATGGAAGGAAGGCGGCGACGGTCCCAGGTCAGCTCTGCCTTTGCTGTTGCCAACTGACTACTTAATGGTGGCAAACGCACTTGGGGAGGCTGAGGCAAGAAGATCCCAAGTTTGAGCCCAGCCTGGGCAACTTAATAAAACTTTATCCCCAAAATCAAAAAAATAAAGGGGATGGGAGTGTGACTCGGTGGTTAAAGCTCTTGCCTAGCATGAGCAAGAACCTGGGTTCGATCTCACATCACTACATAAGTTAGCCAGGTATGATGGCACACATCTGTAATCCCCGCACTCAGGAGACCGAGGCAGGAGGAATGCCAAGAGCCTCAGCCACATGGTGAGTTCTGGACCAGACTGGACTACAGGGCGAGACCTTGTTTCAATACATAAATAGGCTGTCTCAAAATCGGAAGTAAAAAATGGTCTGGAAATGTTCCTCGGTGTGGAGACTGGGCTCAATCCTCAGTACCATAATAAATAAATAAAGGGTGGCAACCAGAATTCTTGGAGTTTAGAAAATATGAATCTATCACATCGCTAATGATGCTGGGATTTGCGCTTGGATTTTACCTCCTGTGTTTCTCAGAGTCAGTTTAAGCCTGAGAACCAGAAAGCACCAGGTCTGTGGTCAAACAAGATAGTTTCAGAAGAGTCCTCTGGGGACAGAGCACTGGGCCTCAGAGGCCTGGGGCTAACAGGGCAGCCCACCCCCGAAGGATGGGGGCCCTGGCGGCCCAGGGCTCCACCGCCTGCATCCCGGCTGTCAGGATGGGGCTCCGGCCACAGCACAGTCCCCACGGTACAGGTGGACAGAAGGAGCAGAGGAAGGGGGGAGGTGGGCGCTGGGTGAGCGCTTCCCCCTCTCCCCACACATGGAGCTGGGCTCAGCACAGTGACTGGCAATATGCCAATGAAACCGAAAGTAACTAGACTCAACTCCAATGAGCCAGTCACCCCTTTTATGACCCCACACTGGCCAACCTCATCTGGGAAAGCACTACTAGATACTCAGAGCTGGACTTTCTAGGTCATATGACCACCCTTATTCCAAGAGGATGCTGGGAAATGTAGTCTTGTTAACACAGGGTCAGGTACTCAATAAAGTGAGGCAGGCCCTTCCTAAGGGAAAAGGGGAGAACGGAGTGGGAGGCTGAAAACTACAGACTCCTCAAAGTTGCAACGTGTGACATACAGAGACAAGCCTTGAATACAGGGGTTTTTTTTTAAACTTTCAAGCATTTCTTACCTAAAAACAGCCTTTGGAAATGTCAAATGCCATGGCTCAAAGGGCACCCATCCCCCGCCGCCCATCCGTTGCTGAAGTTCTAGCCCTCTGGGACCCCAAAGTATGACCTCTTCCTCCTTCCCGTCTCACTGGGTGGTCGTTACATGTGCCTGCCACATGCCTGTCCCCTTATCTTCCTCCCTCAGGGGACCACGTGGCCATGCAGCCAGCCACCACCCGGCTACTAGCCACCTCATACAGAAAATGTGAAAAGCCTTATCGCCCTGAAAAGACTTCATGGGATGGAAGGACTCAGGACGAACTGCCCAATGTACCCCAGGTAGAACCGTGAGCACCTGATTTTATAGAAACACTGCTGTACACGGGCGGGTCCTGCTGAACTAGCCCACAGCCACTGCGTCTATTTAGGGGTGCTACGGGATTCAGCGTGCCGATTCTGAGGGTCCGCGAACTGAGCTCTCGCTTTTGGAGGACGGTGTTATCGCTGGCTACAGAATTCCACACTGGTCGCATCCTCTGGGGCTTCACAGCACAACACCGCACTGCTGTATCCCGGAGTCTGCTGTTGGTGCCGAGCGATCTGCTAAGCACCTCACTGCTTCTGCTTTGACGATAACACCTTCTTCTCTTCCTGGCTGTTCCAGCACTTTCTTTTGTCTTTAATTTTTAGCAAAGTCACCATGATGTGTCTACACTAACTATTCTTTGGATTTACCCTTTAACATCTGTAGTTCTCCCAAATCTCTGTCCAGTGCCTTTTTACCGATTTTGGAAACGTTCAGGGGTCACCTTTTCGGCTACTGCCTTCATCCCAGTCCCCCTGTCTCCTTCTTGTGGTCCCCCACGCCCATGCTGGGCACATCTGTCCATCATGTCCATCTGTCCCTTGGGCTGTAGTCCACATTCCCCATGTCGTTTCTCTTTGCTTTAGTCTAAACATTTCATTCTCTTTTCACTACTTCTGTTCTCCTACATGCTTACTCTTCTGCCTAAGTCATCTTTAAGTTGCAACTACTACAATTTATAATTTCAGAATTTCTAATAACTGCTAGCCAAATCCTCAGCCTCACCTTTAATTCCCTCATCACCTGACTCAGAGTCAGAGCTCTTACCTCTCAGATCTTTTTTTCTAGATATCCCATAGCTCCCCATCTCCTGTCTGCATTTCCTCTTGGTTTCTGGCCACTACCTTGCCCTGTCTTTCTACCTGCCTGGTTACTTGTGATCAGCTTGTGGCAAGAAGGCAGGGCTGGGGCACTCAGGATCCCAGGCCACGCTAATCTCATCAGTGACTGAGATGCCTTTTCTCCTTAACAACTAAGATAAGGCCTTGAGGTCCCCAGCCCTGAGGTGCTTAAACTCCACCTCCCCTAGCCATGACATCCAAGTTAGCAACCTCGCTGTGGATCTTCTGAAAGTAGTGCTCTTTGGTATCTGCTGCTAGTCACCACCACACAGTCCGAGAAGCCGAAACACCCATCGTGAAAGAAAAAAACTGCTCAAACACACAGCTCATTCCCTGGGACTTCCTGGATTCAAAAACTCCTCTTCACAAGTCATCTGATGACCTCAGATAGGCTGCCGTCTTACATTCCCATGGGTGTGGCCTGAAATGACTTAGTCTTATCATCACTGAATGAGGGGCTAACACACTTTTACTTCCATTATCTCATGTAATCTCAACAAAAACCTTAAAAATTAGTACTTATGACTGAAATTTTATAGCAAAGAAGAGGGACACCGAGAGATTTGGGAAACTTGCCTCCAAATTTACCTGCTACCAAAAGACTGAAGATTCGAGCCCAGTTCAATAAAACTTAACCACCTAAAGCTTCTTTACCATTAGAAATGATACATCCTCTGATTTGATCTTTACGTAACTTCAGCGACAGAGAGAAAGCTGCACGTCAGGGTTCACAGTCGCGCCCTGAGTGCCAGATCCCACCCCTGTGATGTGCTCCCTATTGAAGCTGGGAATCTAAACACATTTAGCTTTTGTTTTTTGCTAGAGGAAGACATCTTTGATCTTCAAACAAATCACATTTTGAGAGAAGACCTAGGTCAGTCAAAAATAAAACAATAGTGTGGGTTGTGCACTCATGGGAAAGCACTTGCCTAGCACGTGCCAGGCCCAGGTTCAATCCCCAACACACCCCGAGGAAAGGAAACAAAAAAGAACACAATTAGAAGCTAATGTCTACGGTCAAAATTATCTTCAAAGGAGCTCTGTGAAAACACTGCTGGGGGTGCTGGTGAGGACTGTCTAATATAGTTATTATTTTTGTGCATATAGACGAAGAGACACAGAGATGAAGAACCAAATTTCTGGTTACTTACGTTCAACAAATGCGTATTTACTATCTCCTACGTGCCAGGCAGTTTGCTCCGGCCCAAGAAGTGTTGTAACAGGTGAGAATCTAAGTAACAAACATAACAAGCCAATCACAGGGGGGTTTACACCCTCTGGGGTTACAGGCCCAGGGAACGAGCCCAGAGTCCTTCCACAGTGGCTATTCATCCCCCTCACCCCCACGCCACTCCCGTGTAAACACGCTTCTTCGGAGATTCACTGAGCCTCGTTTTTTCACCTGCCAACATAATTTTCTAAACTTGGCCACCTTTCAAAGGCCTCAGAAAAAGCCCTGAGCACTCAGTATACTGAGTCCCTCTCTGGAGTTTATGGCCTGTCATTCTTTTCTAACAAAATCTGGAATTCTCGGGCCCATGTTGAACCCGGCATCTGCAGACATATGTGGTCTGATTTTTTTTCCCCCAAACTTGACGTTAGTTATTTTTCAAAAGACTCTTTTAAGAAGCTCTACCAAGGGGGTGGGGAGCAGCTTGGCATTTAGAGAGCTTGCCTAGCATACCCAAGGCCCTGGGTTCGATTCCCCAGAACCCCATAAAAATTAGCCAAGGGTGTGTGTGCCGGTATTACCAGCACTTACGAGGTTTAGTCCAGCTTGGGCTACCTCAAATAAACAAACAAATAAAAAAATTTTTAAAAAGCTCTACTGAGCAATTCTTGAAAATGTATAACCAGTCTGTATCAAGCTTTAAAAAGGATTCTCTTGCCTGTCGGTCTAAATAACTACATCCATGTGTGATGCTTTCCCACTAATTGCACACAAAAAAATCAGAGTCAGAAGCCTGATTTCATGGTAATCACCCCATTTGTTTGATGAATTTTACAGTGATTTCAGAAGACTTGCGAAGCCTCTGAGAGCCCACTAAGCCCAGAGTAAGAGCTCCTGAATAATGCATTCCCCCTTTCATGTAAACAAACCGAGCATTAACGCTGATCCCTTGCACGGACGTTCTCAAGCCAGTGTACAAGATGACCGGAGTTGTCTCTGCAAACCAGCTACGGACCAAACACACAGGGAATCACTACTTTCTATGGACACGTGTCCGGGTCTGGCTTTACGTCCAAAATATTCGAGGGGGAGCAAGGGCACTGTAGCCAACAATAGATCCCTCCTCAGTGGTGAGACACTGGGGGCACTCCTTAAGTCACGCAGAACTTCCGCCTGTCTAAGCTGGCAAAAGACCAGGTTTTCAACTGAAGAATGACATCAGGTGTCACTATGAGTGGACATGGAGGAACGGAGGAGACGTGTCAGAGCAACATTAGCTCCTGACGCGTGGGTGCAGTGGCCCGTAACAGGCTCCGTGCCCTGGGGTCTGGAATGTGGCTGCTGCGTCTAAGACATGGTCTCGACGGTCCAGGGCACAGGCTGACCTCCCCACACCTGCTTGGGGAGTCAAGAGGAAAATGTCATCCACACCAACAGAACAAAAGGTTTCCTTCCAAACAGAACTGCCCAGGACGGACCTGGTGGTAGGCGTGTAATCCCAACTCTCTGGGAAGCTGAGGCAGCGAGGTCCCAAGTTTGAGCCCAGCCTGGGCATCTTAGCAATCAGATCCAGTCTCAAAAAATAGGGGGTGGGGGGGACGATTGTGAAAGAAAATTCCCAAGAAACAGTTTCACTCACAATGAGTCTCCTATAGATCAGTTCTGCAACGGATTGCCAAGGCCGCGTGGAGAGGCTGGATATCACTCAGGCAGATCAGGGGCTGTCTTGGGCCACATTGATCATCCTCCTACTCTGCATCTGACTCAGCAACCTGTTAGAAAGCCTTTCAGAGGCACAGAACAGACCCCAGCTGTCCACCAAACCGAGCTAAAGCATCACCAGACAGCACCCAAGGCCTAGAGCGAGGTTTCCCTGCTTCAGGGTGACCCACCTACTGGATCCTCCAACCAATGTTTTTAAAAAGCACTTCGAATTATGACTTTCTTCTGTTCTGTAACTGTATTACATGTAAATACTAACTCGGTGGAACGTGCTATTTGGGGAAACCTAAAGTCAGGTTCCTGAAGCCATGGTCACACATATTTGGGCCTAGAATACACTAACGTTTATTCTCTTTGAGGTGAGAGCTGTGTTTTTGTGTTAACAGGATAATCACACACACACACACACGAGAGAGAGAGAGAGGGAGACCCTGACAGATGAACCTCAGCTCAGCACAGGCACTCTTTTGGCTGGCTAGTCAGTGGCCATGTCACCTGTCCCTTAATGACTTGCCAGGACAGGTAATAGCTTCATGAAAAAAGACCTGCTATGCGGCTTTTTGGAAGCCATGGGAAAGGCACAGCCCGACCTCTGCCTGCTTTCACCAAATGAGAAATACTAGCGGCTGGCAAATACAGTATTTACCTAAAATCATAAAGGGAATGGGGCTTAGGAGAATAAACTCCTGTTGGCAATGTTTTAAAATGACGCTGCCTGCGGATTAGTCTGACAGTCAAATAGCCATTGCCCCAGAATGAGGCTAGTGTTGGCTTCTCCCACCCAACGCAACGGCACATGCCCAGCAGCCCGGCACGCTAGGGCTGGGGCAGGGGATCTAAAACTTGAGCCCAGCATGGGCAGCAAGCCACAGGGATGGCGGAAGTCCTGGCGCTCAGTACCGTGTTGGCTGCATCTGCCCGCCCACCGAGCCCGACGCTGACGAGGAGGGAGCAGGCAAGATGGCTTTCTAAAGGACTGAGAAAGGCTCACCACTCCAAGAGCAAGGGGGGTCACCTGCAGGCAAAACATAGGGCACAGCACACGGTCGAAGTGTGGGCCCAGGGCAGCAGGTGAAACCGAACCCAGGGAGTTAACCCACGTGACCCTGGCCAATGAAAGGGAAAGTGACAGGCACCCACACAGGCAGCGCTGGGCTATGCCAAGGGATGACCAAGAGCCACCGCCTAGGGGACGTGGACCAGAGGGCCCCAAGATGCCAGCTGCCTGCCTTCCTGTGTCTCACAGTTGCCCTCTGAAAACGCCAACTCCCTATACGGTCCAGGTCCACGAAGGTGCAGAGGGCCCAGGGGTCAGAGCTGGTGCCAAGCACCTGCCACAGATGGGCTGGCCGAGGCCCAGGCCTGGGTCACACGAAGCTCCCAGCAAGACCACCAGGTGGCCTGGACTCTTGGAGGGATCAAATCGCTTCCTTCACCACCCAACATTCAGTTTTCTTTTATTCAAATCATTGGTGACCCTGAAGAGAACATTTCAGCTGACAACCCCCACACGTGGGCATTTATGGAAACCTAGAAGATCCGAACAAACAAAGCCCCAAATTCCCCCTGCACCTGAGCACCGGGCCACTCTTTCAGCTGGCCATTCAGAATGGCAACTGTCCCTTCAGTCCTTTGACTTTTTAGTGCCTGAGCTATAAAACAAAAGGAGATCCAGAGAGGCAGACAGGACGCTCTCGTCCTGATGGGCTCAGAAGGCCCACTCTTCAGAGAACTCGCTGCCTTCCCCGTAAGCCAACGAGGCAACCGCAGACTATTTCTGGTTGAGCTTAGCACTGTCACGACGTCCCCTTGAACATGAACGCCAGCGAGACTTTCTCAAGATGCAAAATTCCATACCAAGTCCTTCCCTTTTCTAATTAACATGTACCACAGATCCGTGGTCGGCTCCACTTGAGAAACTACAACTCTGATAAATTTCAAATACTGACGCCACTACTCGAGATTCCAGATCTGCCTGCCCTCGCCCCAGAATGTTTATTTATTGAGTGAATTATGGGATAATTTGGTTCGGTGCTCAAAACACGAATAGGTACTTAATTAAAAAATTAAACTCTTAAGTATATGTGCAATCACTATTTCATAAATAGAACCCAGATTTACTAGATACATCAAAATCCAATTTAAAGCAGAAAGATCCGAAAGCACAGGCACTCTGCAGATAACGGGCTCTGCGGAAAAACAGAGGGCCACCGTGTCCCTCCCTCTTCCTCCTCCAGACCCGCCTCACACCCAACTGCCGTAATCACAGGACTTGGGTGTCCAGGCTGTGTCTTCTTCTGGTATTTGGTATCAATGGCACTGGAACATCGCCTGTGCCCTGTGGTCTCAGGAAGCTTAATGCAACACTGGACTGTGTCAGGTTTGGATGTACAAGGTGTCATCGAAAAACAGGATGTTTCAATTTAATAACTACAACAACAACAATCATTCCAGTAAAAGCCAAAAGCCGCACTGCCCCCCGAGTCCTCTCCCTGGCTCCAGCCACGTCTCCTACCAACCCTGCCACTCCTGAAGCAGTGTGGGACATCCTCTCTCGTGTCTAGTCACGCTGTCCCGGCTGCCGCGACATCACACACTGACTCAAAACACTGACCTTTCATGGTCACTTTGACTTTGGGGAAGAGCCAGACGTCATCCAGTGTCAGACTGGTAACCAAGGTGGACAAGGACATGCTGCTGTGTTTGTGTGGCCTGCCTTCCCACTGGATGGCCCCAGCCGCCAAGTCACTGTATTTTTGGTCACACCTAGTTAAGGCGCTCAGGAAAGAGGACTTCCAGACCACTTCCGACAGTGGCAAGAGCAAGGCAACCCGAGCGCTCCGGGCCAGGGAGGGCTCCCGAGGGGGCCCAGTGCTGCGCCTGCTGCTGTCACACATCCTTCCAGTAATCAGCCCACATTTTAATCCCACTTCACAGGTGCAGAGCACTCGGGTTTCCAGCCCTTGCAGGTGTGCAAGAGCGGAGAGCGCTGCTGATGATTCTCGGGGTAAGAAAAGGCTGATCACCAGCCTGCAGGGTATCCAGGTTCCTAGGCCAGGCGGGAGGCCAGCTACCGAGGAGCCCGGAGCAAACAGGCTCTGAGATTCTGGTTCTGTGGTTCAGCCCCGCACTCCCTGCTCCAGGAGCTGCCAGGCACATGGCACACAACTCTAATCCCAGCCCACTGCGAGGCTGAGGCAGGAGAACCACAACTCAAGCCCTGCCTGGGCAACCTAGAGAGACCCCTCAATAAACAAATAAAAACTCCACAGGAACAGAAAATCAAAGAAGAGCCAGGATGTAGCTGAGTGTGAAGGCCCTGGGTTCCATGCCAGAACTAAGAAAAGGAAGAGGAAGTGGAAGAATGAAACGGGGGCGGGGGCGGGGGATGGATGGGAACAGCCGCAGAGGCGCCCAGGTCGCTGCGAGCTGCCAGGAAGCCCCTCCCTTCAAGGTGCGGCCTAGTTCTGGGTCATGGCCGCAGAGGCAGACAAGGTCCTCAGGAGACAGTGAGGACGCAGGAGAAGTCGCCCTCCCCCACAAGGATCTGAGCATCTAAGGACCCAGTAGGAAACGGCGCCCTGATGATCTGCACTGCAAAGCAGGCCCAGCCTCGGGGGCGTCCCGTGGGCACAGGCTGCGCCTGTGGGGCTGTGGCCAGGGCAGAACTGACCCCGGGCTCCTGCCGGGTCTCTGCACGTGACCTTCCCCTGAGCTGTGCCATTCACCTCCTGCAGCACACATGAAAGGCGGCTGGAAATCAATCCAGGCGCTCACAGCAATGCCACGACCCAAGGCTCTAGGACATGCATGCGCTATTCTTCATGCTTCAGTTCGTGAGAGGGAAACCTGCAGAGGGAGAAAGCACCGGTGCGAAGGGCTTCACGCAGAGAACGCGCGGGCGAGGACTGGCCGGTGGCCGCCCCTTCCAGGCACTGCTGAATACAGATGACAAGTCTTCGCACCGTGCCACAGACTCATGCCCACGAAACAACGCTAACCCAGATCTTCACATCCACACAGGGCGGCTGACCAAACTCAAATACATCCCAGTCTGCGCTGGACTCCTGGCTTCCGAGGACACAGACGGCACATTCTCGTCTTTCTTCCGGCCAACGAACGCGACACACGAGTGTGAGTGAGACGCGTCTGCTCTGGGCACCACTGCCGAGGCCAGCTCGCCTTCCCGCCCTGCCCCGCCCTGCCGTCCACCCTTTACCACTCCCTCCTCCAGAACAGCAAACAAGGGCGTCAAGGCCACAGCCTCTGCGGCCACCTTGAGTCCTCGGCCCCAGGATAGGCTAATAGTTTGGGTCTTCACTGCTCGCAGAGGGTCGGTTCCAGCCTGTGGCTCTGCCGGAAGGTGGCAGAACTTTAACAGGAGGGAATCTGTTACCTGCTAAACGCCATGTGGATATTTACAACATCCTTCATGGGCTATGGAACATCAGCAACTTAAAAATTAGCCTGCTATATTTGGTGAAACATTTAAACCACCTCATCCTAAATGTGACAGTGCCTTGGCCGGGCCCTGTGGCCCACAGGCCTGATGTTTCCACCTCTGCTTCACAAAACGGGGAGTGGTAGGAGGAAGCCAGATCATGGGGGGCGGGGAGGGGGGGTGTCCTGGAAAGGGATGTTGGGATTTCTGGCTGCTTTCTGTGTGTGGCCAATTCCTGGGCATCATAGAGGTGGGCTGGCCTCCTTCAGACACTTTCACTGTGATGCACTGTGACACCCACTGGCCATGGCAACCTGGCCAATGGGCCGTGACCGAAACCTCTGAAACTGTGCCACAGCGTTTCCTGCTTATATGCTGCTTATCTCAGACATTCTGTCACAGCACCAGAAAGCTGGCTAATACAGGACGAGAGAGAGAGAGCAAGAGAAGGAACCATGGGCTATCTACTTCTGCACTCATTTCATCTGAACAAAAAGAATGCCTTCTTCTAGCTGATACTATTTGTGTTATCTGCCATTTGGGCTAGATAGAATCCTAATTAACCCATAAGACTTTATACAGGTAATTCTCAATTTTGCAATTCATACAAGTATTTTCTTACTGGATAGTCTTGATCTCAAAAAGTATCTGGTATATTAAGTATTTGGGTGTACAAATTATCCAAAGTGACAATGCCAAGGGCCGTGTCACCAAAGCTCACGAGTCAACTGCTGGGATGCCGTGGGAGCTGGAGGGAGGCAAGAACGAAGGAAGTCTCCTCTCCTTACTTAGCTTCTGTAAGTCACCACAGCCATTCTTCCCGTGTCCTTAAGGCCCAGTGATGGTAAAGTTTGAGGTTCACAGCATCCGTGCAGAACCCACAGGGAAGATAGATAAGGAGACCAAGGAAGCACTGCTCCCACGCCGGGAAACCTGCACATTCGTCCTCTCCCCCCGACGGGTCATTTACTTTGCCTTGCTGGGACATTCACAAACTGATGAGTCCCAGATTTCCTGGCTGGGCACTGACAGGGTTGGATGAGACCCAACCTAACTCCAGGAATCCAAGATCCCACCATGGTCCCCAACCTTTTGGGCACCAGGGATCAGTTTTGTGGAAGACAATCTTTCCACGGATGGCGGGGCGTGGGTCAGCACGTGCATCACCACCTCTCCTCCGATCCGGGTCACCAGACACTGGGTTCCTTCCACGCAAAGTTCACAGGACAGTTCTCGCCTCTGTGGGAATCTAACATCACGCCTGATCTGGCAGGAGCCAGAGCTCCTGCGGTCACGCTAGTGCCAGGGAACGGCTGGAAATCCAGTTGAAGACTGGCTCAGCATCCTCCTCATGCTGTGCAGGCTGAGCTGGTACCAGCCCACTGCCCAGGAGATGGGAACCCATGTCCTAAAGTGTTTTTGAAAAGCTCCAGGTTAGTATTTGCAACAATAATCAAGCGTATGTCAACTGAGAACATCCCTGCGTGAGACTCTCGGGAGTCACTGTACTCCAACAGCGCCTTTCCAGCGCTACACGACTAAACCCAAAATTCCTTCTTCCTGCTAAGTATAAAACCTGGCGGAGGAATCAAGGGGCCCTGAAGACTCTGAAGAGAAGTCGTGGGTGAACCTCGTGGACCGGGTTTCACACGATTAAACTAATAAATAAAGGGAGAGCGGCACAAAGAAGAGCTGTTCCCTTTCACAGTAAATAGCTGCAGCAAGGTAAAAGCTGTGAAATACGATTTAACCCACCCCGGAGTACAGCTAAGCAGACGTGACGGGTGGCAGGTCGTCTTGGTCTTCTCTGCCAGCTGCGTCAGGACAGGTGCGTGACACTTAGGGCTGGATTTCCAGGCAGGGTCTGTGCTCCGACCACTTCGGTACCACAAGCTTCCCAACAGTAAGTGTCCTAAATCCACATCCATCAGACCAACACGACCCTGGCCACGGTGACAAAGGCCAGAAACCTTCCCAGGTAAGAGCTTCGGCACTGAGCACGACCCGAGGTACCATCAGCATGTCAGGGGAGCAGCTGGCTCTCAACATGCGTGGCACCTTGGGTGTCAAAGTGACGCTGTCCATACGTCTCTCACAGCACAAACCCTGCATGGTCCTTCGTTGCGTGCCAGGGCGGAGATTTATGAGGAGGCGCAGGAATTTCCCACCTCAGGACACCCGTTTCCTGAGACAGAACAGCCGCAGATAACAGGCTTTGACAAGCTTTTCTAAATTGAACGGAGAACAGTATGAACATAACGGAGGAATGATCCGTGCCCGTTGGGTAACCACAGGCGCTGTGCAGTGTGCTGGGCATCCGCCACATTCATGCTTCTGGGCTGGTTTCCGTTGACTCTTACTCGGTGGTCCGGGGGCCAAGACCAGGCTTTCAAACACACACATTCTGTAGATTAGTTTTATTCTGAGGCAGGCTCTCGCTAAGTCACAAGTTGCCTGGCCGGGCTCAAATCTGCAATCCTCCTGCCTCAGCCTCCAGAGCGCAGGGATTTCCAGTCTGTGCCACCAGGCCCGGCTGGATTTACATTTCTACTCTGGGGGGGCTAGGGTCACAGGGGTACTTCTCCACTGCCTCATGATAAAGCAAACTTACAATCTGGCGGGGGGGGGGGGGGGGGGTTGGGAAGACAGGAGCCCTGAAACACAGGAGGACGTTCTGGTGACGAGAAGAGGCCCCATAACTACCCGAGTAGCTTGACAACTGAGCCAAGCAGCTTGATGAATGCGTTACGCTTCTGTCCTCAACACAGACCACAGGAGCGTGACGCCCGCCCTCCCCTGAAAACCAGGGAGAGAAGACTGGCATCGCCGTGCACTTCTGCCTACTGCTGAGGCCGCTTTGCTCGGCCAGGGTCCATCCTGAGCCTTATAAAACACATCCCGCTACTTACGGGACCCAATACATGTAACAGGCCCCTCCACTTCTACAGACCCAAGATCCATGTCACAGTGAGGTTCCAGGCAGAACAAAGGTTGGGAGTCACAGCAGAATTTTCCCTGTCATGTCTAACACTTGAAAGGCATTTCCTGCGAGCACTGAGGGACATGTAAAACACGTTTTCATTCATGGAACACGCTGGATCCGACTTTGAGACCACTGAGCACGTGCAACACGGACATGGAGGCAGGAGCAGGACTCAGCTGTGGATGCTTGCGGGGCTCCGGGTGTCTTGGGCTTTCAGATTCCTCGGGGGAGGGGCGGGGCATCGCAAACATGGAGGCAGCTCATAAGGGCAGTACGCAGTAACCTGGAAGGTTAAGGACAGAAAACAGCCCCGTGGGAGCACAGCGGGTGATGCGCTGGGGAAAGTCGGAGTCCTAAGGCCGTGCCAGGTCATCCTGCATCAGTGGATGTTGCCAAGTCCTTATGTCACGGACTCGACCTTGACTAAAACCTGTAAGTGCTGCGTGCTCTTTGCTTCTCTTGGGTGCTTGCTACAACATAAATACTACTTCACAAGGCAGCCGTTCTACCTGTGGCAGACCATGACAAGAGCAGGGGGAGAGATACAATTACACTCAAGGGCCAGCCCAGGCACCCCGTGTTATCTGCTCTGACACCTTGCTCCTCTCCGTCCCCGCCCAGAGGGGTGCCCGGGGCTCCGTCAGGGACACCCAGGCACCCTGGAAAGTCCTGGCTGAAAACAAGAGAAGTCAAAGTAGTGCAGGTCTGGAACACTAGCACCCTGTGAGGCTGAGGCAGGAAGACCATCCGCTCAAGCCCAGCCTGGGCACTCGTGATCTAGTGAGACCGTGCCTCAAAATAAAAAAATTAAAACTAGGCTGAGAATGGAGCTTGGTAAGAAGGCCCTGGGTTCCATTCCTAATACCACAGAAAAAGAAGCCCTCGGCGAGGACCGTATTTATTTCTGTATGACCCTGACACACAGGAAGGGCCACGGCGCATCACCCAGGATGACCTCTATTAGAATTAATCTTAAGAAAACTAACGACTAGATTTTTGATGATCCCTCAGTTATTCATCTATGAAAATCCATTTAAATTGAGGTAAGTTTCACAAATAACCTGAGGCTCAGGTCAATTATTCCTGTTTCTATCAATTAAAACAGAAAACACTGCTACTCTGGATTTAAAGCAGCTATGAAGAATCACTATCTCGCGTGCTCCAGGGTCGTGGATCTTATCGCTAGCACAAAAAAGTAAAGAAATAATAATTAAACATATACAAATGCTGAAGATATGAAACCAAATACACACTGGTTTTCGACAAAAACTCATGCGTTCCATAGGCAGGTGCTCCACTGTGAGGTACAGCCTGGCTAAACTCTCCAGGCTCTGCATGAGCTTAGGATCCTCCCGCCTCGGCCTCCTTAGAAGCTAGGATAACAGGCAGATGGCATCCCCCTGGCTGAAGAGCCTTAAGTATCACCCTGATAGTCATCAACCTCAAGATATCTGCTACGTAATGTCTCGTATGATGGCACAAAATAATTGAAACTGGAAGAATTTGGGGACATCTTCTAAGAACAGGCCTGAGACTCCAGACAAAAAGATTTGGGCTCTAATCTCAAATTCATTCGTCACACTCAGTTGATTCTGTGACCTTGAGAAGTGACCTTCCCCTTGTGAGGCCTTCAATTTTAGTTCCTGTAGCATAGAAATATTACAGTGTAATTTGGAAGATTATACAAGGTAACACTTACAAAGACGCCTGGCCAAGAGCCCGCAGATGGCAGAGGATGCCGAGCAAGGGGTGTTTCTCAACCACTCGTTTCTTCGGGGCTCAGTGTCCCCACCTGGACTTACCACAAAACCACAAACATTTCTTATGGCACCAAAGAAAACCTGTTCGTTCATCGTGGAGTCACTCGAGAACAAAAGCCAAGTACAGCCCCCGTTCCCACAGCCCATGCAAGGAGCAAGACCCAAGCTGTGCGTGGGGACCTCTGTGCCTACAGAACAGCCCTCCCACGTCCATGCGGGGGGTGACACGCCGCGCCACCCACACCAGGAACTTGGCTGTCTCTCAGATTCTAATAAATACAGCTGTGAAACTTGATGACAAAAAAAGTGAGAACACCAATGGAGAATTTTTCTGAGTGTAAACCAAGAATCATTAACGAGGGTAGGAAGATGGGGGAGGGAAGCGAGGGAGGAAAGAGGGAAGAAAGGAGAAAGAAAAACAGATTTAAAAGATGGCAGACTTTCCTAACAAAAGACAAAGACAGAAAGAAGAGGGAGAAATCACATAAGATTAGTATTTTGAAAGATGGCAAACTTTTAAGCCAAAATAACTTAGTAAAGAATAAAAGTCATTCTTAGAGATCAAAAGTATCTACCTGAACAAAAACTAAATTAAAAATATAATTTTAATGCATTCATACATACAAAAAATGGCTTTTGTTTTCAGGTCTCTTAGCATAGAATAGAGTCAGAGACTAACTTTAAAAAATCGGGTCTTCGGAATCACTCTGTTTGCGGCGCCTTCCCTCCAACAGTCCCGTCGCTGTCCTTGTCCCGTCTGTCCTTACACACTGTGGAGACACAGGGATGGGGATCCCTACTTTTCAACTCGCCCACTTCACTGCATCGCAGCTCTTAAGATAAAACGCCAAGACTCAACAGTAACAGCCAAGCGTGGTGCATCCTACAAGGAGCTGCCAAGCCAGGCTTTCCCTAGGCAGACCTGGCAGAGGGGAGGCTCTGTCCTCACTCACCTCCTCACTCTTCTCAAGCCAAATGCTCTATGTGTCTCCAGCCCAGCACCCGCCCTGCAGCACAGCGTAACAAGTCTTATTTGAAACTAAACAATATCAGAGTTGTTCCGGAGTCAGGAAAAAGTAGCCATGTGAACACAGAAAACAGTGTCAGATTCCCAGGAGATGGTGGCCCCCGGGGGACCCACAGCGGGGGCCCCAGAAGGACCCAACCTGAGCACCAGTCCTCAGGGAAGGACAGTGACAGACCAAGCGCAGGGGACTGCTGCGGAGGGCTCAAACGCAGGTGCATGTGGGCAGGGAAGCGCAGACACACGATTCCTTTGTTCTTAAACCATTTCCCAAGCCAGGTGCAGGGGTGTGCACCTGTAATGCCACTCTGCGAAGCCGGGGCAGGAGGGCTGCAAGTCTGAGGCCTGGACAGCCCTGAGTCTGGGCAACTCAGCCACTAGGGAGAGCCTTCTGTCCCAAGGAAGGGAGCCGGCGGGCTCAGTGGGAAGGCCCTGGGTTCAAACTCCAGCGCCGGAGGGAGGGGAGATTCCAGGACCTCCCTGCCATTCCTCGCCGCCTGCTGATCAACACAGAAAAGACGGCGGAGGCTTCGCACATCTCACGCCAGCGCACCGGAGACTTTAGGGACGAAACCCAGGAAACTGTTTCCACTTTCACAGGGCAGAGAAGTACCGGAGTGACAGCAGCGGGCAGGGCTCACGCCAGATCCCAGGGGCAAACACTTTGTTCTTGGGGAGTTTCTACCATAACTTTTTTTTATTTTAAATCCACTGTGTTACAGAGAAGACCCACCCACGACAGCAAGTTTTTAAGTCACGGGGAGGCAGCAGCCGGTGCCCTGTGGAGCGGCGGCCCGGAGCACAGCAGGAACGCAGTCTCTCAGGGGGCTGCGTGTGTTCTGCGTGCGTAGTGGGCACACGGTCAAGACGAGCAGGGCAAAAAGAATCCTAAGAACGCTCGTGCACAGTGGGCGCGCCACGGGCGACCTGCGGGCCGGAAGCCGCGTCAGGCTGCCCGATTTCGCCCTGATGAAGCCGGACGAAGTCCAGTCACTTCCGAAACTCTCTCTCCCCAGTGCGTCGGCAAACCACGTCCACTCCGCACTGAGCTTCCCCGCGCGCCCCGCGTCTGTTCCCGGCTTTCCCGCAGGGGCCACGGCCGCTTGTCAGGGGCCTGGGAGTGCGGGCGCGGGAACCCTCAAGCCCCTGCGGCCTGCTCCGCTCCGGCCACTTCCCTGGGCCAGTGTGCGCGGAGTAGAAGCGAAGCATCCGGGCCCAGCAAAGAACCTGCCCCTTCGCCTGCTACTGCGCTCGATGTACTCATCTGTAGGAAGCGGACACCGCGTGGGCACGGAGCGCCCGACCAGAGAACAAGCCTGGACAGCCACGCGCGCGGCCGGCTGGGGTGCGCGGAGGGCCTCCGGGCGCTCGGTTTCCTAGCTGCGCGCGCGCACGCGGGGTCCCTCCCGCAGCTTACTCTAAGGGCGGTGCCGCGGCTGTCCCAGGTGGGGTTTCTCTGCCCCGGCACCGGACCAGGGGATCTCCCTGTGCACGTGAGTGACGCCCACCGGCATCCCGCTGCCCTCCTGGGTCTGCCTTGCCGTGGGCTTGGCTCTGATGCTCCGGCTTTCCCGGAGTCGGCAGCAGGCCGGGAGGCCGCCCTCCCCTCCCCGTGGGCGATTCCTAGGCCTCCATTTCTCCTCGGCCGGTCTGACTGGCTGCTCCTAAGTCAGGTTAAACAGGAAAGAGGACTGTGTGATCTGCGCTTTCTGGGGGTCTCCGGGGACGACTCTCCCGCTCCCTATTAAGAGAGATGCTGACCTTATTTCTGCATTCTAAATGTTTTATCTAGTGTTAAAGAACCGCTGCTCGATTATTATTTTAATGAAGGTGTTGTTTCTTTCTCATAGCAATGGGTGTTGCACTCTGCCAAAGGCCTTTTCACAGCTATAAAAAGAATTGTAATAAGTGTCTAAGTCAGCACAGAGGTCCATGCCTACAATCTCAGCACCGTGGAGACCGAAGCAGGAGGATCCCAAGTTTGAGTCCAGCCTGGGCAACTTAGCAATTGAGCAAGACCCTGTCTCAAATAAATAATAAAAAGGGGCCGGAGATACGGCTCAGTGTCAAGGGCGTGGGCTTGTCAATTTCCAGAAAAACAAAGTTTCCTGACCGCACTCCCACGGACTCCAAGGAGGCAGGCCGGCTCTTTCCAACGCTGTGTCTACAAAATCCCGCCGCCTAGGACAATCGTGGGCTCGTGGTGTTCTGCAGAAGACAAGTCACTACTGAGTCGCTCTCCACGGTCTGCACCGTACTACGTGCACTCCGTGACCGTGACACCATTCTCAGCTGCTCTTTGACCGGCAGTCTCAAGAAACAAAGGCAATCCAGCACGGAGGTGGCCGGCTCCACCTGTGCAATTTAAACCATAAGAGGTTCGAGAAAAACGCTGCCCCTGTACCAGGGAGCTCCCCTGTCTCTGCTCTCCCTGGAGGTCAAGAGTGGCAACAGAGAGCTAATCTAAGCCTATTTTAAATAATCTACGCCAGTTCCAACACTCATTACGCGCCCATTGTGGGCGAGTTCAGGTGAAAAAGCTCAGGGCAGGGACCGGCGGGGTGGAAGCTGTAATTTAGGGGGAGTGAGGGACCCTGAAAGCCAGTCACAGAAAAGCCTTGTTAACAAAGGATGCTATTCTCTTTAAGTAGTAATCTCCAGCAAATTACACAGAAAGCGTGTGATTATAGTTTTCAGTCATTTTTAAAAAGGATAATTTAATGTGAAGTTAAAAGCCCATTCGTCCTGGCCCAGGGTCCACAGGCTGTCAATTACACTTGCATGGGCACCCACGAGTGGAGGCCCAGCTATACACCGGCTGGAAACACGATTCGGTTACAGTGCGGCTCTCGATCTGATCTTGTAAAAGCTGGACGGACTTCCAAAAATGCACATTCTTGAACCACCGGTGAGTGCATGTTTCTCTAAGTCGACACAGCCCTTTTATTTCAAAACTTTGCTGCAGGCTTCCTAAAAGCCAATCCAACAGTCAAAGCGCCGAACAGAAATAACCCGATTGCACAGAGCCGATTCTGCCATCTTCACATGCGGACATAACTCACAACTAACAGACGGTGGGAACTTTTGGGGTCACGGCGCCGGATCAAGAGTATCGTGGTAGCCAGGACTTTAAAAAAATTCACCTACTAAGAAAGTTGGCATTCTCACACAGCTGAGGAAAAAGGGAGCCGAATGTTTCCACAACCACCACGCAAGCCCCTGGCAGTAGGCGGCGCTCGTCGAGGGCTGTGGCCTAGCCCCAGTCACCTGGACCCGCTCCCAACAGGCGGCTCACGGGCTATACAGGACACGCCTTCCACAGACCTGCAGCGCACAGTCCCAGGCAGCTGGCACAGCATGGTAACCCACATTTCGTTTAGAGAACGTGAGAAAAAATTCAACTCAATTAAATAGATCGTGTAAGTGATTAATAAAATGCTTATCCCTCCTTCCTGTCTCTGACGTGTCTGGAACACGGTTACAAGGGTGCAGCTTCAAGGAACTCGCCAGGCTTTGCACGTTCACACCCCTGCCTTCAAGCAGCCGACCATGGACACAGAAACCTCTGAAAGCTTGAGTCAAAGTAACCCTCTCCAGCTGCACCTCACGGGTGTCGGCATTCGGTCACAGCCACAGAAAAGCAACCGATACACACTTGATAGGCATTCACGAGGAGCTAAGGAAAGATAGCACATGACCCTACCTTCCACCTCAAGTGCTGCACTGACCCCTACACACTGACAAAAGAGGGCGTCTGAGGACGTCCGCGGTCCCTGTTTTCTCCTCAGCCTTCCCTGGCATGGCCCTGTCCCAGCCGCCTCACGGAACAAGCCAGGTGGCTGCCGCCAGTATGTCCCGCAGGTTTCTGAGGCACCCTAACACTGTTACTTTTCCTTAAAACAGTGACACAGGAAATCCAGCAGAAGTTGCTAATTCCAGTTGACAAGACACGCGAAATCGTGGGTAAAGTGAAAGAACATCTATCTGCGTAACCTATTTTCCGTGGATAGGGATGGACTTGTTTTGGTAAAATTACCACAAAATCCAGTGGAGTTTTAATGAAAAAAAAATGACTTTATTTAGATTAAAGTCCTCTACAGAAAGTAGTGTTCTGTTCCATGTGTCTGTGACACATTTACAAAAAAAAAATTTTTTTTAAGTTTTGGGCAAACTATGAGTAATTAATAACTTCCGTTAAGAGGAAAAACAGCAATTTTAAAAACTCAATAAAAACTCCTATTTTTTATTTTAAAAAAATTACAGTCTCAGAATTCAAATGAACCATAAAGGTGTAGGTGATGTCCACATTCACCAACACAGGAAGTTATAAGTAAACCCTCCTTCGGCCAACCTAGTCCAGGAGCCACAAGCCGGTGGTAGGGACAGCTGAGTCCTGAGTGCTACTTCCCCTGGACACATCCCAGCTATGGGAACTCCAGACACCAAGTCCAGAGGTCGCACTGCTGAGCACACTACGCAGTGACACTGTCAGATCCTGCCAACCACCAGGTACCCAGGAGGCAATACCCACACACGGGCAAGAGCAGAGACAGAGAGACAGGAGACAGGGAACGGCGCACTCCAAGGAAGGCAGGCAGGAGACATGCCCAGCCAGTCCAGACACCCCCATGCTGCGCACAGGCCGAGGCGCCTGACTTCCTGTCTCTAAATGCTGTGAAAGCGTCCTGCTGCCTTCAGGGCGAGTCCTTGGGCCAGGTGACCCCGCAACCTTCTCCTGCTACATATTCACACATAATTCAGGACCAAGGAGACGGTTCCAGGACTCGGCAGGATTCAGAAAGCACGTTTAGGGAGAATTCGACAGAATACTCCTGGGGAAGTACACGCTGATTCTGGCAAGACAGAGTAGCCAGGTACCTAGGCATCTAGAAACCCATCACACGGCAGACAGGCACGATTTTCAAAGTCTCCAGCAGGCTGCTTCTTCGGGCTGAGCTAAGATCAGGGCCCACATGATGCGGTGTTAATGGTGACCCCCTGCTGAACCGTATGGAGGCCTCGCATGCCAGCACCCTGCCATCCCACAGGACCACACGGCAGCGCCCAGGGCTCGCGCCATCTGGGAGACATGTGGCTTCCAGAAGACACTCCAGATGTTACCCTGGTAATGAAGCCGACACCACTCTGCCTCAGGACACCGCCCGCTCCTCTGTGTCCCTAAGGCTCAGTACAAGCACACGGGAGGCAGGCAAAGGCCCGTGACCAGGCACGGGAACAAGGCCCCAGGGGAAGCCAGGGGACCTCTGTGCGCACTGAGCCCAGCCGCACAGGCCTGTCATCCCAACCTCTGGGAGGCTGGGGCGGGAGGATCCCAAGTTCAAGCCCAGTCTGGGCACCTTAGCGAGAGCCTCTCTCAAAATCAAAACTAAAAACGGGCTGGGCCTGGCAGCTCAGCGTGCAGGCCCTGGACTTGGTCCCCAGCACCACAGAAAAGTGAAAATACGGAACAACGCACAAAGATGAACTGCCGTGAACTTCCTGCGTTAGTTCCAGGCAGGCTGAAGCCAGGAAGGAAGGGACGGCTTCCAGTGGGCACACGCTGTGCCAGGCATGCCGGCTCTCAGCAGAGATGCGACGGCACTGTGCCATGTGGAAGACCCAGAGAGCCCCCACCAGGGCCCAGGGACCCAAGGGGACAGGCATCGTCAGAACGGACCCCGCGTCTCAAACTCACCTCTCACATGGGGGCAAATGCAATAGCCCTAGCCTCCTGTGGTCTGTATGCGTTTTTTTTCCTTTGGTACTGGGCTTGAACCCAGGACTATCTTACTTACTCGCTGCTATGACCGAATCGGGATAACCGCCCCCACAATCTAAGGGAGAGGGATTGATTTAGCTCACAACTGCAGAAGGTCTCACACAGTCCATTCGTGGGGCAGCCAGCAACAGCAAAGGCACCTGGCAGAGACGGACCAAGAACTGCTCACCCCCCAGCAAACAGAAGCCGAGTCAAGCAGGAGCCAGCCACGAGTGCAGACTCAGGCAAGGCCAGGGCCTCCCAGGAAGCAGCTGTAACAATGTTTCCTATTACTTCCTTAAATTACTTAGGCTACCAGTTGCAACCCCCCGACCACCCACGTCCTGGCTCACAAAACAACACTAACCTGAAAGCTAGGTACAACACATTGACACAATCTTTCCAGGTTTAACCAAAAGCCAAGCACCTGCACCTGCCCCCCCCCCCCCCCAAGCTCTGCCTCTCAGTAATACTCAGTTCCCAAATACATGAGGCTTTTGGGGGACAATCAAGATCCAAACCATAGCACTGGACCTCTGCATTAAGTTACATCCCCAAACCCCTCATTTTATTTTTTTTAAATTTTAAAACAGTGATTCACTAAATTGCTAAATTTCCCAGGCTGAATTCAAAGTTGGGATCCTCCAACCTCAGCCTCCCAGATTGCTCGGATGACAGGCATGTGTCGCCATGTTGGGCTTGCACATGTCTTTGTTAAGTGACTTAATGATGGAATATGGGATGATCCTCTATAGGGGACAGCGGCCTGGGGGTGGGGGTGAGACCAAAGGCTGTTTACTAGCAGTTTCAGCTATGAAGACACCAGCCACACCCACCAGGCCTGTTTTCCTGATCTGCAAAACAGGGGTTCCTGTCAGGACTGGACAGAAATGACCCATTCTCTCATTGCCCCCCCACCCCTTCTCCCTAAAGCTCCAGCTACCGAGGGAAGGGGGTTCCCATCTGCCCCAGGAAGTGCCCACCCTGCCCTATCCTGGGCGGCGCAGCTACAGCATCCTCCGTACAAGCCAAATCACTGCCTCTGTCACTGCTCCTTGCATCACAGGCCAGGCCCGGCCAGGAAAGACACAGAACACAGGGAATTTACTAAGACACCCCCACCCCCCACCCCCCGTACTCCACTCCCTCCCGTTGGGGGGTGCGGAGCTCACAGCTTCTGAAAGAGGCGACGAAAGACAGAAAAACAACGACAGAGGTGGGCCAGCAGCCTAGGGAGCCCCTCCCCACGCAACGCCAACGCTCTGGCTCTGCCACGACCCGGGCCATACTGATCCCATAGCTGGCGCAGCAGAAAGTGACTCCACCCCAGAGATTTCTGGGATACCCCACTGCCTGAGTAGTCAGGTGCCAAGCCTTCTAAGACCAGATGCCACCAGATCGCGCTCTGGAACCCAGTACAATTCAACCACTGACACTGCCCCTTGTTCCAAACACCAGCCTGGTACATATGCGTGTGTGGAGATGCCACAACAAAACTGATCACTCTGCACAGTCCATACACACCAACAGCTGAAGAACACCAGCGCCACGCTTCCTTTCCCCAGAAGCGGCCAGGGTTGTCCCACCCTCTGGCCTCAGTGCCCACTGCCCTGAGTCTGCATCTCTGACAGCCACCTGCCGTCCAGACCCCCAGCAAATGCACTCCCTGCGGGCGGTCTTCCTGCATCCCTGGCTGGCTCCCTAGCGTACCTAACTCTTTTCCTTCAAGCAGCCTTTACAATGTTCCACTTTGTACCGGAATTCTCTACTGATAATGCAGATCGCCTCTATTCTACCCTAGTCAGTTCCAAAAGGCCAAAGCCAGGGTGGGGCTGGGCTCATGGGGGGCAGCCAGTAAGGAGCGAGGCAGGGGGTGTGAATGGCCCCACAGGGTTTCCAGTCTTTAGCGTGACTACTGCGGCGTGTTTGTGTTTACCTCTGATTACTGGTCTTTCCGTGTTCTCAGAACCAGAAAGATGGTTATGAAACAGTAAATTGTCGGTCCTTGGGATCCACCTGCCTGAGGCCTGTGCCAAGTGGGTGAGGGCAGTGCCTCCCCTGACAAGGCTGGAGGGAAGATGGGTGAGATCACGAGGCCACGAACAGTAAACGCGGAGCTCAGGGCGCCTGCCCAGTGGCAGCTGTTGAACCTGGTCTAAGCACACATCCATGTGGATCAGAGCTCCTCCCAATGAGGGAATAGTCAAGCAAGGCCAAGGCTGCCCTCGCCTGCTGGCCATGGGCCCCTCCCACTGCTACAGATGACAGGAGGGCTCAGGGTGCTAAAACAAGCTCTCGGCCCTCACCCGCGTGAGGACCAGAGGTGTGGGTGTGAACTCAGTACTCGCTCAAAACGACTACCCATCCCAGGAAATCATACTCAGATTCCTTTGTCATTTCCAAGATTTTCTCTGTCTCTTCCTCCCA
Organism: Ctenodactylus gundi; assembly: GCA_004027205.1. Taxonomy (NCBI): domain Eukaryota; kingdom Metazoa; phylum Chordata; class Mammalia; order Rodentia; family Ctenodactylidae; genus Ctenodactylus; species Ctenodactylus gundi. The sequence continues at coordinate 41,068 of PVKB01006775.1, forward strand.
GGCAAATTCTCCGGCATCTGCACCGTTCAAGGTGCCACTTCCCCAGGGTCACCAAGGGTCCCTCCAACCTTCAAGTCAGCCACACATCACGGTGGACACATGGCACTGCAACTGCCTGACGTCATCCAGAAAACTAATCACTGGATGTGATTCCATCCAGTGAGCACAGGAAGACAGGGCATCTTGGCGGCAGCAGCACTCAGCCACCCAAGAAACTCAGGAGCACGTATGGTGGCCTCACGAGCCACTTCCAGTTCCTAATTCCTCAGCTGTTCCACATCATCATTCAGGATGAGGACGCTGGTGGGTCCGTAATAATCTTGCGGCAGCAATACATTTTCTGTTCCCATTAAAATGCTCTCCTATCCACACTCTGACTTTTTAAGCTGTTTAATATCATCTGGCTTAATCAAAGGTACCATCATGAATTTTAATATATAGTTAGGATTACATGAAATATGAAGCCCCAGGAAAAGAAGGCAAAACTACTCAAGAAGGTCTTTAACATGCCCGAGTCAAGTCCCATAACCCACTCATCCCACAAACATCAGTCATTCCTGTTACGTGTCAGGCTCTGTCAGAGTTGCTAGAGACCAAAAAATGGGATACATTTATCCTCAAGTGTCATATGGAATACCCTTCAAAAACCTCACATCTGGAAGGTGAATCAATCATGAAGGTTAGTGACTTCCTACGCTGTTAAGAGGGGAGGACTGGCAGGGAGGGCTAGATCTGGGGCTTGACCCGGAAGGGGCGGAGCACTGGGGCTTGACCTGGAAAGGTATACACTAGCTCTGCTCCTCATCTTACTCTCTTGACTTCCTGTCCTGCCTTGCCATGTATGGCTCCTCTGTGGCTAGGTTGGCTAGAACCCTCTACCATTGCCAGCCACCCATGAACGGACTGGGTCCTTCTGACACCCTGAGCTAAAATAAACCTTTCCTCACTTAAGCTGTGGGTGTTGGGCACCGTGTCCCAGCAAGTAGACGTGACGACAACTTCCAGGGGCCTGTGACTGGAAAGAGGGGAATCGGACCGTAATCTCAACCTCAGCACAGAACACAATTCAAGCTTTTGTTTAAAACCCTGCTCATAAATTTCCACGTTGGCCCCGTATGTTCAATGTAAAACATTTTTATAACTTTGCTTCCACTATTTTTAAAAGGACTCTGATTTTTAAAACTTTCCTCTGTGCAAGTTGCTTAGAGTAATCTGAGATCTTAGAAACACAAACTCAAGGATCCTGAGGCAGGGGGAGCACAAATTCAAGCCCCACCAGGGCAACCAAGCAAGACCTTGTCTCACAACTAAAAAAAATCAAAATAAAATTAGAAAGGACTAGGATGTGGTCTGTGGTAGAATGCCTATGGCTTCCTGTCCAGTACTGAAAACAATGGAATTTAAAAAGTCAAAGCATTTGCTGAGCAATTTGCTTTAAAAAATGACTCTGCCAGGAGCAGCGGCATACGGCTGCAGTCCCAGCTGCCCTGGAAACTGATGCAGGAGGACCACCTGAGCCCAGGATTCACACCCAGACTGGGCAACAGGGCTGGGCGCCACCTAGAAAGAAAGAAGTTAAGAAAAACTTTAAAAGTATGGAACCAAGAAGGAGCATCTAAGAAGTAGTCCGGGGGGGGGGGGGGGGGGAACTAATTCTTTTTCTGGGTCAGAGAACTTGGCTTCTGAAATCTCCAGTGATGGCATTGTTCGCATTCCGTGAACATTCCAGGAAACAAAGAACTCAGCACACAAACCCTAACTTTATTTCCTTTCGGGCGGGAGAGGAATTCTTTCTTAACTTAAAGAAGGCCTGCTCTGACGCCCAGTATCGGCTCTGCAACTCTCATCACTCTGAAGCTAAAGAAATGTCAGGCTTCCCCAAAGGGCTTTACCAAGGCAGTAAGAGTTAATGAAGTTTAGGTAACAGGCATAATTTAAAAATATGGAGTGAGTTATACTGGTCGGAGACATTCTTCAAATCACATACGTCCCGAGTATTTCTCAGCTTTGAAATTCTGGACAGAACTGAAAGCAAGTTCCCTACGTATCCTCTTCAACAGGGCCCAATAACAAGGCCTGCAATCCCAAGCACTCTGGACGGCTGACGCAGGAGAATCCTAAAAGATCGCATATCCAGTTTTTTTAGAACTTATTAAATATTATGTTTTTATTCAAGTAAAAATACCTACCCCAACACCTGTGCTGGAATCAGCCTGAGCGCTTTGTAAGACAACTTCTCACGCTTACATGAAACTCTCAGCCCGAAACAGCAACAGCAATTCACTAAAGCAGCATATGCAGCAACACACTATGAATCCAGGCGGGCTGACCTCCCAGCAGGGCTCCTGCCTCAGCCCCCTGAGTGCCAGGATTACAGGTGTGCATCTCCATGCGCAGCTTATGTGGTGCTAGGAAACTGAAGTCAAGGCCTTGTACTTACAAGGCAAGAACCACTGAGCCACACCTCCAGCCCCTGAAAAAAAAATTAAATTGGGCATACAGCTCAGTGACAGAGTGCTGACCTAGCACACACAAGGCCCAGGGTTCAATCCCCAGCATGTGTACATGTGTGCACACCCACACAGGCATATGTGCATCTTTACTGAACATATACAGTCTTCATTGGTGATTATCCCCTAAATAATGTAATATAACAACTATTTATCTAATATTTACATTGAATTATTTTAAGCAATCATCAAAACTACACAAAATTTTTTCTGGGCTGAGGGCATAGCTCAGCAGTTACAGCAGTTAGAGTGCTTGCTTAGCAAGTGCAAGGGCCCAGGTTTGATTCCCCAGCATCATATAAACCAGACATGGTGGTGCATTCTTGTAATCCCAGCATTTGGGAAGCTGAGGCAGGAGGACTGGCTTGAGTTCAAGGCCAATCTGGACTACAGAGCAAGACTGCCTCAAAAAAGATTTTTAACAAAGTACTTTTTAGATTTATTACAGCACAAGGCGCAATGCCACGATCCTCAAAATAGTTGCTGTGTCTCCAACCACACTTCCAGCCCTGCCACTTTCTGAAGCAGTAGTGGAAGTCGTGCGTGCATGCATGGGTGTGCGTGTGTGTGTGTGGCCGGGAGGGCAGTGCTCTATGGCTATGCTGCCGTGGCCACCTCGATCCTCAATTTCCTGATCAGTTGAGACACTGACCTGTCACGGTCATTCTGAGCTTGGAGAAGAGCCAGAAGTCACACAGTGCCAGACTTGGTGACCAAAGCGGATGAGGACACTTGGTCATGTGGCCACAAGCCCACCTGCCGCGGGAGGGCACCTGGCAGCAGCGTTCCCTGTAGTTCTGATCACACCTCATCAGGACAGTAAAGGACTTCCAGAACCACTTCAGAAAGTGGCAAGAACCACAGGACAGGTGTGGAGTGGGGTGGCCTGGGTCCTACAAGGAGAGACAGACACCATTTCCAGGAAGAGGCTGCGAGGCTGGGGCAGCTGCCCACATGGAGGGCCTTGCATTTCCAGCAGCAGCTGGTCCTGAGCAGACACACCTTCGTTTCCTCTCTCTGTCCTTTCTCTCCAGTCCAGGAGGACTCTGCTGTGGGATACAGCACCCACACCCTCGGGAGGAGGAGGACCCCTGGGTGTGCAGAAAGAAACAGGATCGCCAGGAAAAAGCCAGGCGCTGCTATTCCCAAGCGCCCCCACCCCTGCGGAGAGCGGGTCACACTGGTGTGGGACAGGTGACACAGTAAGACGCGCCATGCCCCACTGCCTCCCAGAGCGCACTGGGGAGGGGTGACAGCTATCCCTCTACACTCCTGCAGCTCCTTGGATATTTTTTTTTTTTTTGTGAGCTGCTTGGTTTGGATGGATGTGTTGGTGGGCGGGTGCATGCATGCATGGGTGCATGTGTTAACAGAGAATGAACCTAGAGCCTTCACACTGAGCTATATCCTAGATCATTTATTACTGATTTTGAGAAAGAATCTCGCTAAATTGCTAAATCGCCTCTTGTGGGGCTCAAATGTGCAATCCTCCTGCCTCAGCCTCCCAGAGTGCTGGGATGACAGATGTGCACCAGCACATCGGGCTCAAAGCTCCTTGTCTACGCTACGCACAAACACAGAAGGCAGGCGGCCAATGGTGACCTCCGCCCATGCCATCACCACCACCCATGCCATCACCACAGGCACGAAGCCGTGCCCGGTCCTCCTCGGAGGGGTCACTGCTTCTCCCGACCCCAGCCAACTCCTGCCACCGACACACTCGGGGTATCAAGAAGGACATTTTAAGTGGAAAAGTTAAATTATTCCAGGGAATAGAATTATCATTAGGAAAGTTTCCTAAAGCAATTACAGTAGCAGCAGATTTGTAAATTATTGTCTAACAGGCTGCCGATATCAGCTAAATTAGAGTAAATCAAAATAGGATTAAATGTGCAAATAGTGTGTTGCCTCAGCACCACGAAAGGTGTAAGCCGTTACATGGGCGGGGGGGGGGGGGTATGATTTAACATGGGGAACATTCACCACGACTGTCATTTTTCAAGTTCTCTGATGGCTTTATACCGTTTTTTATTTCCCTGCAACACAATTAAATCTTAGATTTTTGCTCACTCACCAACAAAATCCTTCCTTGCCTGTTCACTCATTTACAAATTTCACACTCTGAGTATGAAAATTCCATGCTGCCAAAAGGAATGATTTCCTGTCAAAATTGCATCATCAATATTTAAAACTTTTTTTTTTTTTTTTTTTTTTTTTTTTGCAATTTAGCAGTAAAACTGGTCAGCGCAGCTCCCAAAGTATGCATTAAAATTTTACTTTAAGACATTTGTTATAAGATTAGTTGAGGTTATAAACTGGGAAAAAAATCATTTTAAGTCAGAAGCAATAACCTTATTTTATACCATTTCTTTCTATAACAGCTTATATTCATTTTATAAAACAGTCAAAATCTTTCTGAAACTATTATTTCCTTTGGGAGCTTTCCTTTTGATGTCATTAACTTTGGCCTCTCTTTTTATCTTCAATCTTAAATTAATTCCCTGAGAAGCTTGTGGTAGGTTGCTGGCTTGGAGGGATTAAATATAAGGGTTTATAAAGAAAAGCAGCTTTTTGATACAATGCTATTACAACATGATCACTTACCCATAAATCGTCAGAGTCAAAGGATTTTTTTATGTTAGACATAAATGTTGTTCATTTTAAAAGCTATTACCATGCAATAAATAGAATGGAGATTATTTCTGTAGTTTGTATTCACTTTACAAATAACCAGTTAACCAAATTCCAGGACCACCATGCCTTTATTGTTTGTTTTGCTTCTATGTGTTTGATATTTTATTTTCTTTTTTGGCAGGGAAGAGGAATCAGTTTTCACTAGAAAATGCTAAATCCTTTTTATATAACTGGTCAAAGCATTTCAGAGATATTATATACAAATTAAAACGTATGTGGAATATCTTAACATTAGGGGTTTTTTATTGAGGAGGTTTCTAAGTTTCCATGATGTAAGAGCAGTCAGGGAACAAGAAAAGCCTTTTTTGTTTAGGGGGTGGGGAGGTTCGTGTGTGGGTTGGGGTGTGTGTGTGTGTGTTTAAATTATCACTTAGCATATTTTAAGGACAGTTCCTGAGACATCTGAAGTAACACAGGATCCCAGAACGGGCACCAGTGTGTGTGTGCGGTATCCCCCACTCCACCCCGCACCTCTGCCCTCCTGGCCTGCCAGCAGCACCCCAAGTCCCTCGGAGGGATCCAGCCTACACACTGAGCACAGGAGCAGGTTTCCTGCCCTATGCATGTTGCTCCTGAAGACTCATTGGGTTTTGAGTGATTTGGGGCAAGGACAGACAGAGAGAGGCTCTATCCTGACCCCAGTAGCATACCCAAAGACAGGGCAGTAGAAGTTAGGAGGTAGCAGGTCGGCCTCCCCAAAATCCAAGGGTCACTCACACTCTTCCCATGCCCCGTCCTCTGGCCTACTACTACTGCACGCTGTGAGCTTCCAGCCACGCTCACAACAAATTCCTCTTCTGCTTTAAGAGTGCTGCATCTGATTGCATGCTTGCCACCACAGAGCTGGAGTGGCTTTCAGACGCCCTTACGAGCTCATCACTGTGATACAGTAATGGGCCTCACTGCCATTTCCACCACCCAGTGCCCTTTCTAGAGGTGAGTTAAGGCCTGACCCTGCCCACGGGCTCACAGGAGCCCCAGAGGTAAACGCAAAAGTCAACAGCCTTTGGACAACAACTTCCAACAGTGTGACCGCTTCTCTGGCACCCTGGCACCTGGCAACCTACCCACACGGTAATGCTACATGCTTGCCCACCCTATATATGGGGCCTCTAATGCATGACCTATGACATCCATTACCTGAGTAGAAACCCCAAGTGGCCCAGCTCCAGACTCACTGCCACAGTAAAATGAGCAGGAAAAGTGGCCCACAGCAGGTCTTTGTACCTCCTGCGTGACATGTCAAGGGTCTACACATAAACACATCTGCAAAACCTCGACTACACTGACCCCTTTCCCTGTGTATTCTCATCTTTGGGGCTAATACCCTCTGCACCCCAAGATATGACATGGGAGCTTCTGAAATTTCCTTCCTTAAACACCTTAAAATCAAATGGAATCTGCCATCCCTGCTGACCCACAGGGCCATCACATCACGCTAAAGGTGTGGACTTGTTCCAGCACTGGTCAGAGGGGACAAGCATAGCTGGAGTCTCCTGAGATGTACCTGGTGGTGACGGAAAGAACCTTAGCAATGCACTGCACCGCCCGCCCCAGACTGCGCCTCCTGTGTGGATGGCAATTATGAGGCCAGATCAGCCGTGGGGCTAGGTTTGTGATCACGTTTGTCACAATCATCACTGTGATGTGATGACACCATGTCCTCAGATGGCACAGCAGACGTTAAAGGTAGGAGATTCTAACTGGACCTCCTCAACCCCAAAAGTGGCGATGTATATCAGTACAGCCATCAGAGAAAACAGTATTAACATTCCTCAAAAAACCCAAAAGACAACTGGGGAATTCACCTCCAGGTTCACTGGGCTGGCGTAACAGTCTGGGGCTGCAGCTGCCCAGCACACCCACTTCCCAGTATTCACCCTGAACAGAGACAAGTTCTGGAAGAGATCAGAGCCTCTCACAGCAGACAAGGTGAGAAATAACCTAAATGTCCGCAGACAGATGAAAAAACAGAGAAAATGTGTGAGGTCTTGACAATAGTAATCAGCCTTTAATCTGAAACATGCAACCAGCATTGAAGTACCATGAGAACATGCTATATGAGTTGGACTAGACATGCAGGGGCAAAGATCCAAATTTCTGGGAGCCAAGAACAGAAGTGTGCTTTCTAGGACCAGGAAGATACGGAAACGGGGAGCTGCCAGACAAAGGGGAGAGTCTCCGTCACACAGCAGTTGTGGAGCTCTATTGTGGAGTTCAGACTCTCCAGTCGCAGGGACACACACACTACCTGACAGCCCCAATGCGAGGCGGGAAAGGCTTATTTTAGCTCACAGCTTTAGAAGGTCTCAGTCCGTTCGCGTGTGGGCCACCAGCCGCCGTGGAAGAAGAGCACGCAGAGGGCCCCGCCAGAGAAGAGCTGCTCACAGCATGGCAAGACGAAACGGAGCCGGAGGCGTGGAGCCAGAGAGGAGTCACATCCTTCCGGGCCGAGCCCCAGTGACACGGCCCGTTAGGCCAGGCCCCAGTTCTCGGCAGCAGAGAAATCGGTGGTTAACTCCCATGACAGAATCACCTCCCAAGCACGTGAGCATGTGGGAAGCCACTCCAAACCCAAACCATGGCGAGCACTGTGTAACAGTGCTACACCGCGTTACACACTGAGAAGCCTACTGAGCGAGCAGATCGCACGTGCATCATCCCCACAAAACTTAACGAGTAAAAGCATCGAAGGTTCTAATCTGTGGCTCCGACCTAATCATGAGCTCATCGGCGCCCTAGGAGCGGGGCAGCCTTCTGGTTGCCGGAGGCCTGGAGTCAGAGAGCTGACTGGGTAAGCCACTGCTGGGCCGGGATTCGGAGGGGCCACTCGGAAGGGGGTGACGGTGCTCTGAAGCAGGGAACTGCCATCTGCCAAGAGTCCCAGTGGGCCCGGGAGCTGAATTCCCCAGACCCCGGGCCCGTGGCAGCACACACTCTGGTGGTGGCTTTGTGACACCTCCGCCTAGCCAGCCAGGCCTCTGCCTACCAAACCTGGGAGCCAGTAAGTGACAGTTGTCTTAATCTGCTAAACGTGTGGCAGCTCACAAGGCCACAGCAGAAAGCCAGTGTAGCCTCCAACCAAGAAGCTCCTGGTTGGCACAGATGATCCCAGCACAGGCCCACTCTGCCAGCGGGGAAGTCTTGTTGAGACACTGTTCGCCTCTGGCGCCACTCTCTGTGCCCAGGAGGGCCGTCCCTTGTCAGTGGTCCCTAACTTTCTGACCTGAGAGTTCCCCCAGGGAGGGAGCGGTATGTAGGCCCCATCAGCGGGCGGGGCAGAGGCTGGTAGGGAAGCTCAACCTCCTGTCCATCAGCCCTGGCCTTAGACCCTGACAGGGGCCTGCGGGCTGGAGTGAAGATCCTCCCACCTCCTGCTTGTCACTCACCTGTCCCTTCCAAGCCTGTGGACTGGTACTCATCAGTGGCCTGGGGGTCGGGGCACCCCACCCTAAGGAAAGATGACGGGGGGGGGGGGTAAAAAGCCAGAAATGTGCACATCAGGGCCACGATGTCCCAAGTAGCCCATGGGCAGTGTGCCTGTTCTTCCTGGTGGCCCGAAGGTCACCCTGAACGGGGAGGCAGAGAAGCAAGGCCCCACGGGAGTCAGGGAACAAAGTGCCCCAGTGACAGCTCCGAGTCCCGGGCAGCAGGCAGAAGCAAAGGAGAGGCCCAGTGCAGTGGGGCATACTGGTCCCAGCACCCTGAGAGGCCGAGGCAGGAGGATCCCACATTTGAGAGCAGCCGGATGGGGGTGGGGGTGCAGCTCTGTGTGAAGGCGTTGGCTTCAGTCCCCAGACAGGAAGAAGAAAAAGCCATGGGCAAAAGGCAACGAAGGAGGCACTGTTCTCCAACAAGCTGAATTTACACCTGCCCTAAGATGACGGCAGGACACTGTACAACAGAAGACACGTCAGCAAAGAGCAGCCTCCGTGCATGGGGTCCTCCCGCCAGGGTCAGCGGCACCGCTGACACACAGCCCTGCCGGGAGGGGCCACTCTGTCACTGCTGTCGGCCACTGGAGGTGAAAACACCAAGTGGGGCCTCCCTAACTCACTCACGCAACTTGTGGGCCTTAAACTATATGAGTTCTTACAAATAAGTAACGCCTAGCTTTTAAGGCAACTTCAAGAGGTCACTGTGCCGTGTCAGCATTCAGGAGGCTGAGGCAGGAGGACCGCAAGTCCAAGTCCCGTCTAGGGAACTCAGCAACTTCATGAGATCCTATCTCCACATCAAAAATAAAAATGAGCTAGGATGTAGGTCAGTGTGAAAGCCCAGGGCTCAATCCCCAGCACCATAAACAGCGAGAGCGAGAACGAGAGAGAGGAGAGAGAGAGAAAGAGAGAAGAGAGCACGCAGACAGAAATGGACAGAAGAAATTCGTTAACTCTCTTGGCCCCACAGCCCTGTGTGCATCCTGTGCACTGGAAGAGGCGACACCCTCAGTTCCAGGCCGCCATCGCCGCAGGCGGATGCCAAAACTCGCCGTTCTGCTGTCTGCTGAACGACACACCTGCTGAGGTAGGAACTGCTTGTCACTTTGGGCTACCCACGTCCAGTGTCACTGCTGAACATGTGGTCACTCCCTTGCACAGTACACTTGTTTATCTCCAAACAATCCACAAACTCGCACTCGGAGACACCAGCAGCAGGCCGTTGGACTGAGAGGGGTGCGCATCGCCCCGGCCCAAGGCAACCCTAGAACATAATGGGTGGGTTTTCCTTCAACTCCTTTATTGGATTTGAAAGAGGACGATGTTTAAGATGGAAATAGAGAGGTATTTGGAAGGTGCCGGTTATTAAATTCAATTTGTCTAGAAAGCAGGAGGACACGGCATTCTTTAAAATCTAAATTAAATTCCCAAGTGATTTCTAGAGATGGCCCTGGACCTGACTTGTGGGGAACGCCACCGGTAAAACTGAGCAAAGTATAGAAAATTTAGTTCAGAGACTTGTACATGCCTCTAAAAATAAATAAGTACTTCTTAAAAATACGTCCATAGTCTAAGGACTCAGCATAAATAATCTTTTTGGTGGTTCCAGTTTTCAAACAAGCTGGCTCGTTAGAAGCAGTAAAATGACTTTTGATTATTAGACTTGCACAGTTAAATACTTAACAGATGTGGGAACCCCCCCACCCCCACACACAGACTAGAGGCACCTCCTGGCTGAGAGAGAAACAGCCCAGAGGGACACACACCAGCAAGGGTACATTCCCACAGAGGTGGCTGAGGCAGGAAATTCTGGGAAGCGCTGGGATGAGGAGAGATGGCCACTTCATCATGAAATTAGTAATGGGATTTCCGCTTCAAGCTGTCCGCAGCAAGCCAAGGACAGTGTCAGTCAGGCCAGAGGACAAGAAGAGGGACAGGGCTCAAGTTCACCAGGATATTGGGAAGGACAGTATGCCCCTGCACACCTGGGTGGATCGTCGGCCACAAACTGTAACCTAGGGACATGGTGGACACTCAGTCCTGCTGGGACCGGGCTTTTGCAGAAGGGAGAAACCTGAGCTACAATGCTACGCCGATCTGTGCCGGATGCCCTCCCAGCATCCCCACCAGCAGCAGCTACGCCGATCTGTGCCGGATGCCCTCCCAGCATCCCCACCAGCAGCAGCTACGCCGATCTGTGCCGGATGCCCTCCCAGCATCCCCACCAGCAGCAGCTACGCCGATCTGTGCCGGATTCCCTCCCAG